>JAQGBX010004304.1:0-15600 GCA_034698745.1 Megaphyllum sjaelandicum | reverse complement strand
CACTTTTTTCCGAAAAAATAATTAAACCATGTGAAAATCTTAACGCATTTTGATTTCACTATTTTTGATTATCCTATTTATGATTTTCTATGCTATTCTCCAATAAAAACATACGTTGACCACCTCCCTATGTTGACCATTTTATTTCCGCCCTTGGGTGGTCAACTTACGGAGGTTCTACTGTATTACACTTGTAGTTTGAATTCTTGCTTAAATTGAAATTGCATAATACTGGAATACATTAAGCATCAAAACGTGTCAATCTATAATTTTATCCTTTACCAATTATACTATGCAGTAAGAGGTTAATTGAAAATGAGGTCTTAATCTAATGGTATACATGTACATATACAGACTTTTGAGAAATATTTATTTACTGTACATGTATACTGCAGTGTCAGCACCCAATATGAACATGTTAGTCTGCATTTCCACCATAACGCGCATGAAAGTAAGGCCATGCTGACGCTGTCGTCTGCAAACATGGCGGAAGCGCGTGTACTTCCGCCATTATCTGAATTCTGAAGAAACTCGTCAAATGCAGTGTACGCAAGTTTTCGAGTTTGAACGACTTTGAACGTTGTTCAAACGAGCTTAGTTCGAAATGGGCATAATGCGGCAAGCCCTCCTCGAATATAATTTGGAGTACAAAAAATGGCCGCTTTCCGGTTGTAGATTTTCATTTGCCGAGCAAGCCGTTTCCGAGAGGCGTTTAGGATATGAAAAAGCTCTCAGCATTTAGCAGCGTTTATACACGGGCACTTTGCAGGGTAAAAATAGCAGACATCGAGGGGTCAGTTCCTCTGCATGTAATGGACGTGCCATAAATTTAACTTCTGGTAAAGGACGTCGTAGAAGAAGTCCTTGGGCTGGTGCTGTAGGAGAAACTGATGAAAAGGATAAGGTTGACAATAATGGAGCAATTTCGTATCATTCGTCCTCTTCATGGCCCCAACACTAAATCAAGTATCCGGAGCGAGCGGTGAAACACACCACTTAGTTGGGTTAATAACATCCCCGGGGATTTCGCTAACAATGCTCTGGACATGCATTTGTTAGAAAACTTTAAAAAGAACCGAAAAGTTATCCTCCGACAAAAAAAAAAGAAAGAAAGATTCGTTGGGAAATGGACAAAGAAAAGTGCGATCGTTTGGACCGATATCCTTAATAGACCCAGAGGCTCTCCATCGCGCAATCTTCAATATAAATCAACATTAAGGCAAAGTTGAATAATAGGCTTAGGTCAGTGGTAAAGTGTCCTGGCCAACACTTTCCAAATCTTGCGATGGGCGGACCGAAGGAAAATTACAGCTTCATTTTCTTGCTTCCAGAAAGGCGAGAGTATAACACTTAGGAATGACACATTTGATGGCCAACGTTTCTGCGTGGCAATCCACGCTGATTTCTGGATATGTTGCTGAACTACAAGACTTTTTAAGCTGTTTCCTCGCTGGTGGAAACAGAGGAACGTTTTGTTGCTAATTGCTGACAGGTGATTACATAAATTGTTTACATAAGTTTGTTTCCAAAAACAAATGCCAACCCATTTGCAACAGAAAGTTCCACTCTGTTTTCTCAACCAACGTCCACACTGGAAGATACAGAGAAACTTTCTGTTGACAAGTTGGTTGACGAGTTTTTCCTGGAAACAAACTTAAAACGCCGATAACAATTTATGAACACAATATTGGTAACGATTTATGTAGGGTTCATGTAAAAATACTATATAAAACAATCCAGGTACCAATGTTATATGTATAAAACAACCCATGTAATGCTATTATGTAAAGCAATTCATGCACAACTAGCAGCAATTAGCAACAAAAAGTTCCTCGATGTTTCCTCCAGTGTGGATGTAGCTTTACATTCTGATTTCCATAAACATCTTTTAAGAAATTCGATTTATAACACTCTTGATAGACTTTACTTTTGAAAACAATAGATGCGACTGACAATTGTTTCTGAAATAAAATGACTCACTCAAATAATTCATTCATAGAATTTTTAACACTGAATTTTAAGTCGACCCCGCATTCTATCTGCAAAGTCGACAGCAGATCTTATAAACTGATCAAATTTGTGCTCAGACATGAAACTTTGCGGCATTCTACAGGCAAGCTTCGTTGCAGTTTTCATGCTCAACTATGACAGTACATGTAGTTCAATATACGTTTTAAAAATTTGAAATAATTCTTACAACTTTTAAAATACAGAATTCTGGTAACTTTGATAACAACAAAAAACACGATTTGGAGGACCCGTTCAATATAGTAGATATATATATATATATATATATATTGCTTATTCGGATATTTCTGAAATATATAGGCAATGGTCAAAAATTACATAACCCTTTGAACACAATAATACAATGTATATACATGTATATATTTATTAAAAACTTGTGTCGATACTTTGATTAGATTATGCAGTAAAGAAAGATTTTAGATTTATTACGATAATGGTGACAATAACAAACAAACGTAATGATCCAGTAGCGTTAATTAAAAGGAAAATTATAGAATTGCAAATAAAGCATCACGTCTTTCACTATATCATGTCAAATTAACTTGATATTATTTATATATGTATAAACATTTCAACTATCGCATATAAAAAAGTAAAATAAAATTTGAAATGCTGTACTGTTAAGTAAATCACTGCTTCTTTTATGAACTCTCAAGTAATAAATGTAAGCATGATTGTAAAAAAAAACCTAAAAAATTATTCGGAACTTACCAATAAGCACCATATTGCATCGAGTGCAACTAACAGACTGGCGGAATGCCTGCTGTCCTTCTCTACCTGCTTGCATGCATTTTCCCATAAATCCACACCTGAGTTTTTGGCCATAATTTGGCTTTCCGCCATCATTGCTGGACCCATCAATTCCCCGCCAGTGTATTATTTTTGCAGAAATTGAAGCCGACGTACGTGCGCCATTACGACGAATTGGCCATAATGCGATAACGCAGAGAGAGCATCGTGTAATGTCCACTTTGCTCTCTACCGGTATCTCTCAATAACCTAACTCATAAAAGTTAAACATGTAGCCTAAGTTGCAGTTGGGGATGTGCAAACAACTTATTTCATTTGAAATGTACATAACGCACTACAATTGCCAATGAAGGACCATCTCGTTATACCTCGAAGAAGCTGGCCAGCATTTGAATTTGTTTCGCACCAAGCTATCAGTTGTCATGGTTACTGCGAAGATGCTGACATCCCAGATGCTACCTACATCTATACGATCTGTCCACAACTCCGAAATATACGTGACAAGAATAAATGCAACGGGCTTTTCATCTCCCCCCAAAGTCTTCAACATATAAATAGACTCGAGCACCGGAATGAACAATATTTAATTTCACCCTGCACACATTTTTTTTTTTGTCAAAGATAATGATAATATTGATGAATGATGTTTTTACCAAATATTTTCTCACAAACCATTACACCCTGTAACTCGCATACTGATGTACATGTACACGTATATTCCACTGAAAAATAAGTCTGATTGAATGGTTTGGTCTAAGGCATTTTTATCACCAAAATTACACAAAAACTGTTTAAGGGGAATCTGTGAGTTTCCTAGAAATTCATAAGTTATATTTAAAGTATATTCGTTTAATTTTTACATATTTTTTTAATTTTTGAACAATACATAATACTGTACGGTAGAAACGCATACAATAAATTGAATACTACATTACGAAATAAAAGTTGATTAAACTGTCATAAACATTCCACAATTTTGTAAAAGAAAGTTCACCTTAACAGTAACAAAGGTACTGCCACAACTCATCATACTTTTGTTGAAAAATTAAGAAACCTTTAAAGGATTTATGTGTTACAGGAAGTCTTTAATACTTAGTAAAGATTTCCAATAGATGAAAAACATAATATGCAAAAAGCTGGAGTATTTGTGACAGTTTAAACACCTTTACTTGAATTATTATCTTAAAAGTGTGCAGATACGTGTATACATTATTTGTGATATAAATTGAGATGCATTAAGTTAAAAAAAAACCATAGCGAAATAGATGCAATGTATTACTTTATACATTTTATGCAAGAATTTAATTATTTCTCCGAAAATTTTAAATTCGTGTTTCACTGAAAATACAATGTATGAACATGCTGTAAGCCAATGTATAAAATTACAGAATTTCTCCATCAAGAACTACAAGTACGAATCTCGTAAAAGAAAACATATGCATTCCTCAACCAAATTGGTCAACAAAGAAGTTGATTAAACTAGGTAAAACAAAGTGTCCACTTTTATGGATACTTCGAATAAATGCATACCATAACAATGCACTGCGATAAGTCAATATCTGATATTTTTTTAATCATGAAATCCAGACAGAAAAATGATAAAATTTCTTGAATTACACGAAGCCATAAATAACCTAGCATGTCATAGATAACTGAAACCTGTATAAACTGCATGTGCATTTTTTACATATACATTTCGAATTTGGAAATATATTTGTGATAAAACACTAAAGGTCGGTTGTTACATCGCTCAACTAGTAAGATTAGACCTGATAAATACAGAACTTATAAAAAATACCATAACATTAACAAGACTGAATAGCTTACATCGATATGACAACAATTTAAACTTCCCAAGTCTTTGTTTTAAGTTAATTTTCCTAATCAACTGTTACGTTTCGTTGGTTTTTCAGGTTTGTGATCTTTCATCATTTAATCAATTATTAAAGGTCAACTTCATATTCACCTACCCACACCGATCTCATGTTTCCAAAGCATTCATTTTTTGCAATGAATGGTTAAAAATTTGACAGGAGCATTAATGTGTGATCATAATTAATCACTACAAGTGCGTTTGCCGAATTGGCAACACCCAAGGAAACGCGACTCATAAATCCATATTTAATGGCGGAAATAAATAAAAAGGACGGGTATTAAGCATTGTAATATCGCTTAATTGAACAAACATCACAATCGCATTAGTGACAGAAGAAAAACATAATTCTAATAAGACCCAAAATCACGTAGTATGGCTGCCAATATCTATTGCATCATGTTTGCCTAATGGGTGCGTACAATTAAAACATGTATTTTCATGTAATTGCAACCAGCAGTTTAGTGCCGCTACTCAACTGCTGAAAGTAAGCAATTGATGTAATTCGCATGATAGACAAAACTGGGCCATGCTAATTCGAAGACACCTCAGTCAATGTTTCTCTCAAACAACAGGAAATACAGGTTTATCTTAAGTATACTAATTAGAAAATTTTGGACAACAACTACAACGGTTGGTATGAGATCAATCAATTTACAAATAATACAAAAACTGAAGTTGCTTGTCTTGGCAATGTGGTGTTGTGACAATGTTTTATCACGTTGCACATACCTCACTGGAAAACAGAGCCTCAAATACTAAACATACAGTATTTCATATCTTAAATTTTAAAAACCGTGTAAAGTTAAGATGCATTTAACAAATTTAAGAGAAGAAACATGTCTAAATTAAGAATTATTTGTTTTTTAGTGAAGTCCTTTCCTCTTTTACATTAATATTAAAATATAAAAATGCACTATACTTATATTATAAGGTATAGTATCAGATAACAAAAATCTTAATCTTTTTTTCATATTACCATAAATATAAAAATATTGAGAAAGTAAATATTTTGAATCGATCAAAATTCAATAATAATTGAAACACCTTGAGAAAAACTTATGAAAAACCTAAAAAGTGCCATGGAGATATTTTACATTGACTATAAAAATGTCGCTTGATACACTGTAGGAATGTATAAAAAAAATGGAGAAAACCAAGAAGTCGAAGGCAGGATAAGGCAAAAAGTCCAGTTAGCTGTAAATTTTAAACCTAGACATGTTCATCGCTTTTTAAAAGCATCAACGAACTAGGACCAAACAGGATCAAAGTCGTTTTTCCTTTTGGAAAATGAATTATGGCTTGAGTGATACGAGGTGACAACTTAAGATGAAAATAAGTTTGCGGCTTTAGAAAATTCGATAGACACTGTCTTAAAATAAGGTGTAATAAATGGCCATGCCGTAAACAGGCCCAGACAGTGATGTAGGTCTACGAGGGTATGTGAAAATGATGTATGTTTTAAAGCTGGCCTTTATAAGTAAACTACCAGCTCCACCTATTTACTATGCATTTCAGCCAAGGGTTAAATTTCGTATAACGATTTAAGGGTGAGCTGAGCAATAGAAGCATCTAGTATTGCATTTTTTCAAAATAAAATTCTAGGAATAACAAAGTTGAATAATATTTGTAGTTAGTTTTTAGTTTTTAACATCAATCACCCTGCAAGTCGCAAAATACATGAATGGCATTTGCATAACTTTGTTTAATTCATTGTAACTTTGAGGCCAGTCCAACGATGACATAAGCTTAAGTAATGAACGCTTCTTTATACGTTCTGAAGATACTATAAATTTGAATAAACAGTACAGTAAGTTCACAAATACACATGTAAAAAATTAAAATTTATCCATGACAATTTAAATGTCTTTACAGAAATAACAGATATAACAATAATTCTTTCAAAAATTTAACTTTAAAAATGTTCTTATTTGTTATTTGTAAAATTCTTAAATGCAATTTCTTTTAAAATGCTGCCCTTCTGGCATGAAATGGCAACATGCTGCAAGAATTATTCAACAGATGTGCTAAGAAAGTTTATAACTAATATAAACGAAGCATGCTATTGTTTGACGCTAGAATTCTGTTGTACTACAATTGTTTGACTTCTGTGAACATATCTAAAAGAATTTGTGAAAAAAGAAAAATAAGATAAAATCAAGTGCATTTGTCGAAGAAACTTATCGAATTGACGGATGGTTTTTCATAAATTTGGTTATTTATTTATTCTGCTACGAATTGGATTTTCTTCAAGCTTCATCGAGTCTTATTAATTGAAGTTGTCTTTTTTTGTATTACATTTACTGCATTCAGTCTTCGTGTTTGTAAATTGTTTCCAAGTTGCTTTTTTTGTTATACATTTTTCCTTTTCGGTTCACTGACGTCAATGTCACATGTTGGCCAAGAAATACGATCTTCCCTCTGAAATTCACCGATGATGAGCTGGATTCATAGCTTTCACAAAATATATGACAGGTCATTCTGATAGCAGCATATATCACCCTAAAAAAATTCGCCATGGTGGTGCTATTGTGTTTGGTACGTCCAACGGAAAGCCATTGTATTTATTTTACGATACTGCAATAGTAGATTTCAAAACGAAGACTAATCGCACATATATTTTTTTCTGATTTCATTACCCATTGTTATTAAAAACAATATACATGTAGTTATGAAAAAAAAAAGAAACAAGACATTTGCAATGCATACAAAAAATATTTGCTATGTACTAAAGTTTTCAATTTAAACAACCTTAAGTTGGGCTTTGTATTTTTAGCTAAAATTATGTTTCCATTAAAATTATGATAATTTACAAATCATGCAGCATTAGAAGGTTTCAACAATGTTGTCTTATGAAAATGTCTGATTATAATGAACATAACAGTTGCACAAAAAATTATTACAATGACCTGTACTGTATATCTGATACAGATAAGCAACTTAAGATTTGCATGACGATAAAAAAATTATAATGACCTGTATAATCCTATTACAAAAAGTAGGATTTGCATAAAGATAAAAAAATGCTTTTTTATTCAGTTTGTTTTGCTTAGGTAGACATGAAATCGATTTAAAATTATTTTCATATTTATTCGCGTTTTTATAGGGACATTTTATATACTTTTTCTAAGAACAACGTTGATAATTTTCGATGGAAATTATGAAAAACCTTTGTGATTGTACACGGGAAATGGATGAGCTAAACGATTTTCTGCCAGTTTAACTCAATTATTCCCAATGAAATACAAATATCATCATTCATAGTCTGAATTTATCAGGTCAACAAAGGATTTAAATTCAAAGCTATTCATGATTACCCGCATTCGGGGCAGTGTCTAATTTCATCCCATTAACTCGTTAACGAGACTTTCTACTTGTATTATTTTATGATACATATTTATTGGAAAATTATTATAATTTTCTTATTTCACTCGCGGTGAATTAGCTAATACACACCCTGGGAATTGATTATTTTTCATCGCTGAAGATGGTTCGCAAGGCGAAAAAGTCGATTTTGCTGATGGCCAAATTGGCGTACACAATCATGTAAACAATTTTCCGCTTCTGGCCACTCTCTAATCTTGCGTTAATCTCATTTGATCGTTTTTCCCCATCGGGATCTCGAAGAGTTAAAGAGGCAAATCCACCATCCAAAAGTAGCCCTGAGGAAAATGAGAGTTTTCTATACGGTTATATCAAATGGATTTAATCCTGTTTAAACAAGATGTGCTGCAGAAACAATACTATTTTGGGAAAATCAACTTTTGAAACTTAAATAGATTCCTCGTGAATGTTTGCACTGAATATGGATGTTCCACAAAATATAATATGCCCTCTAAAATTCATACAGAATAGTTCAAACCCCTTTTAATTGTGCAATGCTTAGTTAAAATCAATCCTCTAATTTGTTTACGCTTCTTTTTTAAAATGAATGCAAATATACTTATATTATATGTTGTTACATTCTTCAGTTTATTATTTTAACAAAGTTCGTTGGTAAATTATAGCTTTACTATTTTTCTTGATTCAATATTACAGACATTGTAAATAAATGCATGCAGTGAAACTATTTTTTTTTTCAAAAATAAATAATCTTTCCACATTTTTTGGTATTTGCAGCATACAAAGACATTTTCGCATTATAAATGCCTGGTCCAAATTTATTAAATAAGCACATGCTTAAACACCACTAAATTTATACGAAATTCAGAAATGTTTAACACCCATTAGGTTTAAAGCGGGTTATAAACAGTGTTTGAAGCTGGCTCTACACTTGTAGATAATCTATGAATCATAAAAGTAAACTTTTCAATCTTCTATGATATATAGTAAAAAGTAATGCAGCGCATTTCATTGTTTGCGCACGAATCTAATAATGCAAACGTCAACAAAAAAATAATTTCATTGGGTAAAAGCACTGTATAAAATTTTCAGTAAGAAAGTTACTTACCGACCACTTGCGCAAACCAGCGGGCTAACATGTCCTAACGCGTTTTGAATGAGTACTTGTTAGCCCGCTGGTTGGCGCTAGTGGTCGGTAAGTAACTTTCTTATTGAAAAACTTTTACTGTGCTCTTACCCATATGTACTTAAATGAAAACATAATGCAATGCGCAGTGTACTGTTTAAAACAACCCAATCTCACATTGAAAATACCAAATATGTATAGATTGAAATATATTAATATGCATTTTCATGATGTACGAAGGTACAGTAATATCGTCATTACATTCTCGTCAATGGACTTCAATATGCAAACTGTATATTATCGTTAACAGCCAAATGCATTTTAATATTGCAAAATGCATTAAAAAGCTGCAATCTATGCATATTTCCAATCATTATTTAACATTGGATATAACTAAAGACTAAAGTATATCTCAATGAGTCTGCAGCAGAAAACAACATTAAAAATAGCCAGTAACTGCCTTCACGATCACGAGTTGAAGCTGATAAAATTTACAGTAGTTATGCTTATAATATACTCAACTTGAAAAACTCCTATTATCCCTTATCTTATCCAAATAATGTCAATACACAAAATGTATTAAAATTTGCACCTATAGCAGGCACGCATCCAACACGCTTATTTTTGTCTTTTTAGTGCCAGGACATGGAAGTTAATAGGCAGTGCCCACCTTTGTACGGATGCTCTATACTATCCTCGAATTGTAGCATCAAGCTCGATGAAAGGGTTCAAAGATCACGGCGCTAAATAGGCGTAGCTCTAATTAGGTTGGCCGTTGATTGTGGCATCGCGTAATGCGACTTTCATGTAGTTGATGGTGTGGACAACCAAGCGTCCCTAAAGGTCGTCTCTGGCATTATTAACTGGTGTTGGAGGGGTTAAGTTTTGCCAGGGATTTCTATCGTCTCCAAGGCACCTTTTGCCAACATTTCCTCTTATCCTCCCACTTCCTCCTTGATCTCTCTCTCATTAACGATGGCCAAACAACAGACATGTTGAATCTGCACTTCTCCCCATCTCTGCTTATGCACGAAGTTGTTCCGACCTAGCTCGCCTGACCTTTTCGACCTGAACAACAAACATTGAGGATTGGGAATACATAGACGGAATTATGGATATTGGTCTCCTGGTTCGAGAAAGCCAGCACTTCGATATGCCAGCATCAATTAGGATGGAAAGCACTGGCCCTTAGCTCTTTTCTGAAAAACGTGCCTTTCACATTCCCCCTATATAGCTATACAATTCAAATACATTTTTCTGCCTTTGCAAGATGCACTCTACTGAACATGGGGAGTTTTTGAGTTTATTCTGAAGCATAACATTACATATTTATAATATTTTTTTAAAATTTAAATTTATAACGAAAGGAGCTGAATGCTGGAGGTTTTCTATTTAACTTTTCTGCTTATTTTTAGATGAATTTAAAATATTTCTATTAGTTTACAATAATTGTTTTCTGATAAACGAATTTATCGCATTTTTGTTATCTAGCACTATACAATTCAACTACATTTTTATGATTATGCCTTAACATAATACGTTATACATGTACATCGGAAGTCGTAGAACCTGAAGCATAACATTAATTCTGCTTTTTTAAACTTAAATAACGAAGGGAAATAACTAAATGCTGGAGGTTTTCTATTTACATGTAGGTTTTGAGTTCGTTAATTTTTAACCTTGATCACAAGATGGCGCATTTTGAAATAAACATGAAGATTTTATTTCAGTTAAATTTAAGGAATGCAACATTTAAAGATTTAAAATATCCAGCTTTTAGTTATCGCCATTCGTTATTACATAAAAAAACATTAAAAAACCCATCAAACTATTTTAGATTCAACCCAAAAAACTATCTGCGAAAATGTTACTTCCATATTACCGTAAATGGCCCAAGAGTAAGCTCCTTATGAGATTTTAAAAGTAATTTTACATTTATTACGAATCGAAATTAGATGTTACAAAATACATATAACAGGGTTCCTCCAGAAATTTCATTTTCAACTTCCCTGACTTTTCCATGAAATTTCCATGTTTAAAAAATATTTCCCTGGCCAATGATACTTTCAAAAATTTACCTGTTTTGCAAAATCGACACAGTAAAATATTTTTTAAAATTTACTAATGACAATTTTGAAAAACGTGGAAAAACTTGCGGAGTTTGCAAATTTGTCCTCGGAAAACGTGGAGAAATTTGAAAATTTGCAGTCGGAAAACGTAGAAAAACTTGCAAATTTTGCATTAAGAAAACGTGGACAATTTTGCAAATGTGAACTCGGAAACGTACGTGATGAATCTTACAAATTTGTACTCGGAAAGCGTAGAAAATTTTGAAAATTTATTCTCAGAAAGCGTAGAAAATTTTGCAAATTTATCCTCAGAAATTTTTGCAAATTTTACCAATTTGTACTGAGAAAAGGTAAAAAAAATTCCAAATGGGCTCTTAAGCAATCCATGTAGAAGCATTAACTTTGGATCGTCACAACATGAAATCGTTCAATTTTCCTGATTTTTTTCAAAAAAAAAAGTCATTCTTGTTTGACGTCTCCCTGACTTTTCCACACATTCTCAAGTTTCCTGACTTTTCCAGGTGTTTCAGGTCTGGGAGAACCCTGTATAAGCACTATCGTTTTTTCGAGAAAAAAAACATGTACATTTTCACCATAAAGGGAATGAATTTTACAGCAAGAACATCGCATTTCCGAACACGATAGGCGCAGCTGACGAATAAAGATGACCAGATTGGAGCTCAAAATGGCGGGTCCACAAGTGGTTGTTTTTGTTCTTATTAGAGTTCAGGCCATTTACATGAATTTATGGGATTTATGGCGAAATTGGTTAGCGTAATGACGGGTTTTGGTGGGGGAAAAGGCGGAAAAAAGCACGTAGCAGTCACGCAAAGGGCTAATGACCAGCAGCTCTGGGGAAAATGTAATCAAAGGGAAACGCATAGCGTACATGGGTCAGAGTCATACTCGGGAGTGCTTCTGAAAGTTCAAAACCAAACTAGATTTATGGTTATAAGGAGGGTACTTTAATACCCGCCATAAAAATTCAGTTTAAACTTCCTCAGTTATAGTCCATGCAGACGGTTTCTGGCGCGTGGAAAAGTTATTTGGTGTGACGCACGCTAGATGTATAAATCAAGTTTTCAAAATTCATGCTATGTTGCGCCACGGACTATGTACATACAGGCACACGAGTGCATATATGCATACGTAGAAAATCGAAACAAAAAAATGTATAAAATGATATTTTTTTTCTGTCCAGAGTATATTACGTGCGCAGGTTCATGGCTTTTGCACGCAATGGATAACGAATATATTCCGCAGACATGGCTAGGACTTGCAACTTTCTTGGTTTGTTTGAATATATTGAACTCTACCTCCCACTTCGGGCACCTCCGAAGATGTTGGCATGCCCATTCTCCAAGAAACCGTGTGCATGCATGTTAGGGTTCAATAAGAAATTGTTGCATAAATACTATATAAAACCGTTTAAACAACGACAGGATTGATTTTAAGAAACCAAAAATTGAATATATAAAGTGTAGGAGAACCATGCAATGCATAATTCACAAGCTTTAATCAGATTTACATGTAATTTGAATTATGTCATTTCTCTTCCCAGTGAAGTATTCTGAACATGTTTTACGTGTTAATCATTGATAAGTAACCATCGCATAGATCATTTTAAAATACTGTATTACACTATATGTATTTTTGTGGATTTACTAATCGTAACAAAAATGTAATTAATTTGACAAATAGTCGTACGTGTTACATAAAAATGTACAGTATATTTGTTACATCCTAGTAAAGTACAAGTACAGTTTTTTTTGATAATTTTTTCACAATTAAATATTTTCCTTGAGTTAATGCATTTTCTATATGCTGTAGGCTAATTTGTTTACTGAAAAACGAAAAATTTAAAGTAATAATGTGAATATAAATATTAAACACATCTTTGATGAAAATGGTTTAAAAGCATACAATATGCATAACATGTTTCGTTTTAGTGGAGGGTTTTAAACGTGCATGAAGGCAAACACGACAAATTATATGAGTTTTCGTATACATATAAATACCATATTTAATGTCTTTCTAAGAAAGCCTTATACAAATAACGTATACTTTTATATCAAAAACATGACATGTCAAACATGTTGTTTGGTTATGTAGTTATGAATGCATTAAATTATGCAGAATTAAGAATTACATTTAGTCAAATATGTTTTAAGTATTACGCAATGCCGCGTGTATTACAAATAAAGCATACTTCTAACATCATAACATAAATATGACATCGCAATAGAACCTAAGAAATTTTGATGTGTTATTATCAACGTTACCATCTACCATATTGTGTCTGTGACATACTTTTGCACAGGAAAAAATAATCTTAATTTTGACAAGCACCACGACGTAAATGTGTTCAAAGCATCATCACCTTAGATTTCGAAAATTTAAGACTCTAAACATGTCTAAATTAAGACTTTTACAGCGTTAAGTCACGTTTAAAGTAATTATGTGCTTAACCTGCTTTTTTAAGAATTGCTTTTTTCAATCAGATAAAATTACACAAGCATTTTTTAAGCACATACGTCCATTTCGCGCCCAACGTAAAGGGAGTTCCGGTTGCATCACTTTCTCCTTTTCTCCTTTCTGCATATAAATTCTTTATGTATAACCTAATAATGTTGAGCTCTACCGAGGGCTTAGGCAACACACGAAAGAAAGCAGGGAACAATCCACATAGCAAATATCTATATAAGAAATCGTTAAGCTTCCCCCAAGATCAATAATAAGAAAATGTGATCTATGGTTTAGAATATAACTAGAAAACACAATCTGCTCATTTTCATCATAAGATTATAAAAAAACCTCGTCTAAGAATGAAAGGTTGAAAATGCGACCCTAGATACTCGATTTTGAGAGGAAAAGCATAGACCTGTAATATAGGCATAAGGTGAGTAATACGTTTTTGAAAACGTCAGCGAATTTCAACAGCCACACAAGCTCGCAATTGCCAACGATAAATTACGTGGCAATATGCATATCAAATCTAGATGGTTGGAGAACGAACATCAAACTTCATATATATTTTCTCCAGGCTTGTTTGAAATCCAATTCATCAAACGTTTTCAAAATCTTCTTTAGGCGCCAAAAATTGGTGATTTCTTTAAACTTCAGATATCTAACAACAAAATTTAAGTAATAGACTTTTGGCATTGCGTATGATTTACATATCACCCCTCCCCCCTCGCTAATAAAGTGACAACTCAAATGTTAAATTTCTGGTTCAAGATTGTATCAAAATGTCCTTATTCATTAAAAACTACCCAACTTCGGTTAAGCAAAGCATTGTCACTTTATTTTATCATACATTAAATATGTATGATCTAAAGCTTTTATCTCAATATCACAAAGTGGAAAAAAATAGTTGTGATTTTTGAAGCCGGATTATGATATGACATAACGCTATAATAAAAATATTAAATAGCAGGATTTTCCATTTAAATGAAACTTAAACAAACTACAGATACAAATTTAGAGGAAATTAACAAGTGCAAAACAATTTGCTGTTTGAATACTCCAAAAAATGCCAATTTAACCAATCACGATAGAATGTAATTCAGCTAGTGCTGTTACATTATAATAGCCACAAAAATTATACTGATAAACTTTACTGCCCTCTCAATTAATACATTATGTTAATTGATTAGCCATTATAAAAGCACGCGTATATATATAGTTATACGTACACGCGTGGGAAATAGTGTACAATACGATGTTTACAAAGTAAAAATTAAATTATAAGTTATGTTTACACCAATCACTGGATACAAAATTATTGCATAAAAAGATATTCAAATTATTTGTGGCAAAATAATGACACGCACAATTAGGACAAAAAATGAATACATCAAAAATGTATACATGAAAATTTATTGCGTTATATTATTTTAAAATATACCAAACAATTCCTAGAATAGGACAGTTTTTGTATAAAACTAAGATTATTTTACGAGGGAATTATGTTTCTTGCAATCGTGCACTTTAGTTACAAAGTTTAGCATGTAGCACGAAATGTAAACTTTTTTAAACTTGCTGCAATATTTTTGCCAGTAGATACATCATAATTGTTGCCAATAACATACCCTTTATTGGGATGTTTTTAGTTAAATTTCTGCTAAGTTCCTGCTACAAACGCGAATGAGATACTGTTCCGGATTAATGGCCATAGCAGAGCAATTTCCGATACATCGCATATAACGAACAGTACCATGACCCAATCTTGGACCGCAAAGTCGTAAATAAATAAATTGCCATTTTATGCCACAACAATTCTGGGCAAACAAATTGCCGGCATGCACAAATTAAATCATTTTCTGGGCTAATTTAATTAAGCGTTTGTTTCTCCAATGTTTTTGTTGTTCTTGGTCTTTTGTCTTCCCAACGTCCCATCTCATCTCGTCTAT
>JAQGBX010004303.1:0-15600 GCA_034698745.1 Megaphyllum sjaelandicum | reverse complement strand
TCATTTGATATGCATTACCAATTGTTTGCCCGGTAGTTGGCGCTAGTGGTCGGTAATTTAATTTTTAAATTATAAGTGCCAACGAATGCGTGCCCTAAGGTTAGATTAAATTATTGCTCCCAAAACTTCGATTTTTACTCTATGCCATAGTTGTTGTACATCTAAATAGCACTAAATTTTCAGGACGAAAACACGTGCATATTCATATTTTAATTAATTACCGAGACTTTTCTTAAATTTGAATGTTTATTGCAAAATGTGAACGTTTTAGTTCAAATTGCTGGGTTATAGCAGCTATTCAACCTAATATCACTTCGTTTTCTCAATAAAAACATAGCAATCACGTAGCTACTTCGGAATGGATATGATATTGATAATCATTGCCTTTCAAAAATAATCCTTAAAAGGGTTCAATGTATTGAACCTTCAAAGTACCTAAAAAAGGTTATCTTGGTGTAGCAAGGGAAAGAACCCCAAAAGGTTCTATTTGGCATACCTTTTTTGGAGTGTACATAAATATACAATAGAACATAAAATGTTTACATTTAAAGTTAGTTTTTGGAATGAATTTAGCTCAACGTAGGTCCTCGAGGCTTGGTTTTACAGCTACGATGCTTTTTCGTTTTACCTGAGCCGATCTGATTTTAACAGCAGCAAACCTGAATAATAAGTAGTTTACGAAATAGCAATAAACTTTAACGACAACTAATTAAAATGACTTAATTAAACTATCTTAATTTTTCGGAACAGTCTTTTAGTTAGGTTGCGGTCAACACGCAGCAACGATTATTACAGAAATTATAAACAATGAAGTTGCTGCAAAACATTATTACAATCTTGACTTCATTAGACTTTTTTACGTCGCTTTTAATGAATTACAGCAATTAACATCACTCGGAAAAAGCGGTCAAGTTGACCTGCATGCAAGCATGGGACACGACCTTCATTCTGTATACATAACTAAAATCGAATTTACGGAGTTAAGACCCCTTTAGCCAGATCGGCGTCAATGTACATGTACATGTAAGCGAATACTTTTTCAGTAAATTAAGTCTTGATAATCATTTTGACTAGCTGACGCCATAACTTTGAAAACATGCATTTTTTTAACATATATTTGCCGATTTAAGCAACACGTTTCAAATTGGAAATACTCATCTAATCGTGAATATAAAAAATCATGTATTAATTTTGTATAAATATTTTCCTTGTTTTTTAAATAAGCAATTCCCATAAGAGTTTCCATTATAAAGTTTTGTTATTTTCTCAATCAGTAAAGACTATTCCATCGCAATTTGGAAATTTAACAAAAAAATTTTAAAGTATGACCAATCATATGCAAGTTAAGTGACAACCCCATATATCGCGTGCAGATGCCTCGTTATATGCATGGTCACAGCTTCTTAGTTTATAATTCTTTTCACCAATTAAAAAAAGGAAATCGTCCACTCAATCAGGTAGAAAATTATTTTTGTGACATCAGTACCTAATTTTATCACTAATGCTTCATTCCATTTCAGTGAACACAAGTCCTGCTTAGGATCACCTTGAACGTTTAATGGTTTAAATTTTGTCCAATGTCATTAACCTCTCTTCAGTCGCAAAGTTCAGCCCATAACCCATATGACCATAGCCAATATCACTTACCTAACAATCCAATAGCTTCGGGAAATAAAATTGTATTAGCAACGTGTATCATGTCTTTAAATTAAATTATTGAACTTTACTGTCCGAGGAAAGTGGCTTTTCCAACACAGGAGACACTTCAACCTTTACGTTAAATGCAAAATTAATTTACCCAAATAATTAAGCATTTATCGATGGTAAATGTAAATACCTTACCAATGGATCATTATAAATAAAATCATCGTGAATATAAATTTCCCCTAATTTACAAGCTCTCCTTAACAGGACATGGTTAGCAATGGAATGAAACGTTCAGGTGCATGGATATGGGTGGAGTATTGATATAGATACAGGTTATGGGTATGCAAACACTTGTAGATCAATCAATCGTTGTGAAGCTGCGACACCAGATGGCGCTGCACGCGTTCACGAATTAGGCTCTCTAATACGAATCAAACAATGCGCCATCTCATCAAAGCCAAAACCCAAGCAAAATTAGAAATACAGTATGGCTTAAATATCGTATTTTATGGACTTTTTTGGAAGTAAACATGTCTCCTACTATTCCCTAAAAAAATACTAATGTATGTAGCCTTTTCAAAATAATTTCTGTCAAACTTTTCATCGTCGAGAAAGCGGTCGGAATTTCCATATAATCGTACACATTTAAAACCACGTACACAAAGTATACATTGCATAAGCATACATGTACTTGTATGCTGCGTAAACAAGCAAAGCGTGGAGCAATTCACAAATAATTGATTCTTATACATTTTTTTTAAATATAAGTTTTATGCAAAATTGCACTTTATAACGTGCTGTAAAGGGTTTTATATATACTGTATCTCCTTATTCCAAATTTATAATTAATGTACACTGTAGGTAATTTTTTGCAAATTTGAATTTGCTTTTTAAACTACCAGTTCATTAAAAAGCAGATGAGGTAGATGATGATGGTATTCCTCGAAAATCGGGTTAATTAACACGTCCTGTCCACAGGAAGGGTAAAACAAAACACGTTCCGGCGTGACGCCACCTGCCGTTTTTAAAATGCACTAGGGTTTCAATCGTTTTCCCCGTGCAAACCCAAGGAGGAGCATGGTGTGGCGGCCCTGCTCATCAGCGCCCTCTTTAGTCCGTCCTTCGGCAAAGGTAACGCCGTGTAAAAGTATTTCGGGCGCAACTTCCGAAAGTGTTTTAACCAGGTAAGAGAGGGAGGGATGGTACTTAAGAGGAGGAAGTTGCTTTCATTTAATGAGGTCACTGTCTGCCCGTGCAAGGTCACCGTTGCCAAAATGAAGAACAAGGGCTCCCCCTTGAACTTTCCCCAAACACCTTTTTCTAGCCATTAGTCCACCTCGCGCCAAATCGCTCTTTTTTATTTCAAAGAATATTACGAAAAAGGTCAGCAGCGGGGGAAAAAGACGAGATGCGTAATGAGTACAACTTTCCCATTCTCTTAATTTCGCCAAGCCCCGCCCACTCCATTTGGTTGAGTTTTTTTCTCCGCTTTTTAGACATCCATTTTTCCTGGATAATGAACCCAAGAATCAAACATTGCCCTCTATAGTTGATAAAAGACGAAAATCTGAAATGGCACGGAGTTGGAGGCGTGCGCCATACCGGTCTGTTATTCAATTTCTGCTTCACGAGTACTCGTTACGACTGGCACATCGATCGACGATTGTGTCCGATTATTATCAACCGATGATTATTTGTCGAAACTGTCCACACTATCGATGTTGCGACATTTTAACAGCAGCAAACCATTCTTTAACGAATCTGAGCGTATTGTTTTTTAAACCGTTGGATGCGAACCATGTGTTTAAGGCTATCAAACTATGCGTCGAGCACGTGATTGCATTTAATGGTACATTTCAATGTCCTTGAAATTCAATTTTCACGTCGATGAAACCCCATTAAAGATGAAAGGAAATGTTCGATGAAGAAGTTGTAAAGAGACCCGCGAATACACAGTAGCTAAAGTTGTAAAAATGTAATCTGATGCTGTTTTAGCGCTTATCAATTACAGTAACAAAACAAAACGTGGTGTACATCTATATACACTGTACATGTATATAAAAAGAGGAAACGACGCCATGTTTTCCGTCACTGGCTGGCTGTCTGGCTTTGATTCTGGCTTCCATACGATTGGCCACTCATGGCACCCCCCCAGCCAATTTTAAATTACCTGTCAAATTTGTTGTTTTAATCGCGACTAAAACAACTAGAGAAATAAATTATTAACACTGCATATCTGAGTACATCAATGTACATGTATACATAGTATGCAATCATGACCTCTTTATAGAGATACAAGAACATACTGTATAATGTACGACAGATTGAATTTCTGGCAGTTTTAACAGTATTCTGCTCGAAAATAACTCGTAAATGATACGTAAATTAAAATCGACACATTGTTCCACTAGAGGTACTCAGACAGAAGTTTGTGCAAAAAAGGCATGCTTCTGGCAACGCTGTTTTTAAACCAATTAATTGGTTGAAATTCTACTCTAGTTGGAACAGTTTATTTTTGGCGGAATCTTTTTATACAGGCATGGTACCCTGTGCATGGAGTGGCGTGAGGCATGTTGCCACGTGGTAAATTCCGCTGGTCAGTCAGAGTTTACATAGTTATTGCTAGATCATTTACAGCTTTCGGACTCCAAATTAACGCCCCGTGTTGGCTAAGATGAGTTTGTCGAGGTACAACGTCTTCTTGGGAGCTGCCAGTGACCAACGGTTATATATAAAGAGAAATTTAGTATTATGTAAATGTGCTTATTTTAATAAACCAGAATTTACTATTTTGTTTTCTATATACAGCATTGCACGTGTAGTTTCATAAACAACGTTAAAAATGAAATTTTAATCATTTCACCTCATTACAGCTGCATACTCTGATTTATCACGCTGAAATTTACTTCGTCACCTCACAGCCCTTCAAGAATTTTCCAATTTGTTGAAAAAAGAGGAACAGGTTGAAGGATCGATGACCATTCAAAAGTCTAGGACCGTTTTTGTTTCTAGTGTAGATACTGTAGCAGTACACCAATAGCCAACCTTCGTAAAGAGGTACCACCACCACCAACAACAACCTGCACTACTAGAATGTTAGGTACGAGGAGTAAAAGAGGAGTGGTCATTCAGTCGTACATACATACTGTATATCTAGATCGCGTGCACGACACACTTTCGCCCGGGGGATATGGCGAGTAAAAACACGAGTCAATGGTTCATCATTAGCCCAGTGGCCATCAGTTTGTAAGAAATGGCGCTGGAGGGGGGCGCTTCTACACCAGTCAGTCGGTGGCACTTGTTTCAACACCTACGATGCGCTCCGGCAACAACTTATCTGATACGCGTTCTTAGTTACCCGTGTTCACGGAATTAGTGCGCACAGAGTACATGTATAAGCTACAGCACGGATGCCAATTGGCTACCTTTGCGTAACTTCAAATTACGTTTCCCGTAAGAAATACTATACTTCGGAATTAACCATGGGACAGCGTTTCTGCTCCACTGTGTTCGAGTAAGAAGCCAGGATCAAGTCCTATCGTTGCAAGCTGCCATTACAGGAGTTGAACATAAATTTGGATATTTGAGGCACAGGGACAGTACGACATTAAACAAAATACATGTACACATAAAAGGCTGCATGGGTTATCTGGAAAACACCAGCAAAACATGTTAAGAAGAAGCAATGCCACATCCGGCCTATAACTAAACCATGGTCCAGCTTTCCAGAAGTTCTTTATTTTTATAAACTAATGCAATTAGGCGTTTATGCACAGTATCTTGCACAATTTACTTATGTGGTATACACAGACAGAAAGAAGGTTTGCGAATGGCGCTTTGGCAGTCGAAGTCACGTGACATATACAGTATACTGTACATAGAGTACATGCATAATGACAAGTTTAGAAATTTAAAAAAAAACAATTTCGAAACCAAATTCCCAGATTACGATCCCCTTTTTGGCGCCTCCTATTAAACAGAATCATTTTTTCGTGTGTCCGCAATAAAAGGTGGAAATCAATTTCGCACGAATTACGAGCTAACCTTGGCGTGCATCGTGTCACGAAGAAAACGCATAAAAATAAAAAGTCAATATATGTTTTTTGAAACTTTACGGTTATAACACGCACTCGAGAAATATGACAAATACTCAAAAATGTGGCAAGAAGTCAACTTAAGAGGGAGTATTTGCGAAGAAAACCTTAATTGAATTTCACATTTTGTTTTGCGGGCCTCATTTGAACCGCATCTTCATTGCGCCATCAGCAGCTCAGGGAGCTAGCCAATAAGGAGTACTAAGTAAGGCCAGCGTAGGTGTCCTAATTAATAGCGGCTGATGGGGGATCGGCAACACAGAATACATACAGTACACTATATACAGTTCCATTGCGCCATGCAGATTTAACCGCTAAACTTGCATTGGCTTCTTTCCATATGCGTATTTTTTTCCGATTAAAATAACAGATTTATCATTTTTACTTTACGCTGAATGGCAATTAAACGTCTTCCAACATTTTGTAAATGTTAACTGCCCAAGCGTATATTTTAAAAAAAAACAATTTTAGAGAGCTTCGTCATAGAATCGTGACAAAATTCCAACTCAGTCGCAACTCGAAGTACAAGGTATCTAAATAGTTAACTGTACAATTGCAGATGTGTTAGCAGTACGTATAATCATAGCGCATTAATCCAAGCTGTTTTCAAGCATCTCACAAAAAATCACAATGAACAAATACTGCAGCGACCTCTATATACACGAACTGAATGCAAGGACATAATGAAAATAGCCACGCAAACGTGTCCATGAAACTATACCCACAAAAGTTGAATTCAGCTGTCATGGAATTTAACCGATTACAATTAAGCACTTGATGCCCAAAAAAAAAAATTGCCTGATCAACAACGCAATTTAAATAAATATAGTTTTTAATTTGGAATAGTGAACAATTAACGCGTGGGTGTAATTTTCCACTCTTCGTCGTTAATCGCGCTTTGCCAGAAGTAGGTTAAAATGACAAAAGATATTGCTGATAGTAAAAAAAAAGAAAAAAAAATCGTCCGTAATTCACATCAGCATTTTTTCAATTAAGCTTTTAAGACGTTTTCATAAATATATATGTTAGGCAAGCATTTAGTTAATTTATAGCATAGTTTATAACGAGGACGCCTATTGAAAATTCTCGCCGACATTCGTACATCGGAAGACCGTTACACGTGGTGCAATTTCCGCGGGCGAACCCGTCATCTTTCGTTGCGCGATCGTCTTAGCTGCAACTAATTTGGTAATACAGATGGCTTCAATAAAAATAAATCTTTTATACGTTGCTTTGTAATGAACCTTTAAAAATAGGTCTGGATAAGTGGGCTAAGAAACTCCGCGAAGCTATTTTTGTATTTGTTAAGAATTGTTAATTCATCGCGAGCAAGTTCCCTTGAGTCTGCGCTTGGAATTAATGCAATTATGTCAATTAAATCCCCGCGGCCATGCATTCAGGTTATTAATGACCGTTTGGTTCGACTAATGGAACATTAACATAATGTTATCAGATAAATAATATCAAAAAGAGTGAAATTTAAATTGATAACAATTTTCTATCCCAACATTTTTACAAAATGTAGCGCGAGTTAAAAATCAGGATCATTGAGTTCCTCCAACAGCGAACGAAACCATTTATGTTACCCGTTAGCGGGGTTAGCTGTTCACAAAGTTTTGATAGTTGACAAATGGATGACAAATAAGGTGTACTATAGAATTCTATACACAACTTGCACGAGCAGACGTCAGCCATGGCAATACGGCTTGGTCAGCCAGCTTGACGATGCAGTTGCAAATAATAACGAAGGTATTTAAAAATCCAAAAATGCGCGAAATATAGCAAATGTATTCATTTATTAATATCATCCTTATTTATATATTTTCATTTTTAAAAAAATAATAGTTAAGTAAAAAGAACATGCAAGAGTTACTTGAACCAAAAGCGGCCTTAAATGTCTCAAGGTACGCTACAGGGTATAAAACATTACTCAGTATATCTACAAACCGTGCATGTCTACAATGTTCATTTAAGAATGTCTTACAGTTGTACATACGGTGCAACGCATGTATACACTTTAGTTTAAGTAATTAAAACAAAAGTTTTTATATGAGGAACACTTTTCCAATATGCCGGTTTTTTAGAAGAAAAAAACTTCTTTTGAATAGGAGGGTAACACAGTAGAGACCCCACAAATGCTCGAATAAACCGAATCTTCGACAGATGGGACACTGATGCCGTTGAAATGAATGCATGCTGATCTGGACCATGAATGAGCATAAAATTAACAAGCAGATCAAGAAAATTCCCAAAATACGCTCGATGGGATGGAATACTAAGTGCTCGCAGTGCGTCGTCTCTTGTTACATATTAAAATTGATAAAAAAACCAATTGCAGTGCTAACTATAACCATCCATTTGCAATTCACCTAAAACGGGGAATGGACCCCAGAAGCAATCATGTCCCAGCATGCAACGTTCGATATTTCCCATGATAACATTAATATGCCACCAGGATTTGCTCGGGGTCTGCCGTCCATTGTTCCGTCTTTAATTTGTGTCTTCCATTGTTGGCATTGTACAATTATTCAAATGTATGCATAGATAGAAGGGGTATTTATTTAACCACACGCGGGACTCATTACCATAGGCGTACGGCCAAATGCGGGGTCACCATGCAGCAACTAAGGGAAAAAGCCGAGACAAAATAGCTTAGGCGGAATCCAATATTTGCATTTCCTTCAGTTCCGCTCAGTAGGAAGCAAATTCCGGTACCTTGAAATCCGCCGCCTCCTTCAGCAGCCGATCAATCGTTGGTTGGCGATGGTGAAGGACAAGGTCACTGTACCGACCAAGGTACCCAACGCTGCAGGGACGATTGGGCCAAATGCTCCAAAGATGGCATTGTCCACGAGAACTCCTGGGGAAACTGCATGGATATACCGACAAAACAGATCTCAAACATTCATGATAAATCCCAAATGGGACGACATCGAGATAAGCTTCCGCATCACCTTATCGAGGAATTATTCACAGAAGCAGTTTAAAATTTAATTGCAGTTATACACTTTCAGAGAATTGTATAGTCGTATGCTATACCTGCGTGACTTTTTGTCTGTTTTAGAAATCGCCAAGACGACACAAACATAATGACATTTAGAATGGTGGCTTTATTATTTACAGGTGAATTCCATATACTCTGCATTGGGATGCTATAACATAATATTATGTTCATAACATCCTGCTATGACATACGAGGATTGGAGAAATGTCGCAAAAAATTGAACATGATACTGTACTAAGAACGTTTACAAGTATAGTTGCGAGATATGACTAAAACTGTATCAGATAGAACATGTTTAATTATCAATTATATGGATAGGTAGTAACTAATAATCCCTACTTTGAGCTTACTTAGTGCCGATGCGAACAATTCTCTGAAAAGCCATGATAACCAAGTATTATCAAAATGCGCGCCAACACAAATTAAGCTCTAATATACTTTATTAACCAGAGACTGAAAAACACTTCCTTTATACATGTACATGTAAGCTAGCTACTGTTTTCGTTGTTTGTAATTCTACAGATGTGACTTCTTTGTTTGATACCGCTACTTTCGGGAAGGGTATAATGGGGCACGGAGGTTTCTATAAATCGTAGACAGGATATTTGAAATAATGCGATTTGCAGGCTTTAGTATACAGTATGTATATATTGGTATATCCAGGTGAATTGGGATGGATTAAAAATAACCAATTAGACAGCGAAACTGCATACCTTCACACGAGAGGATCTCACCTGCCTGGGATAGAATCCACACAAAAACATCTGCATGTTTCATTTTATTATAAAAAAAGTCAAGGGCGTAGGGGAAAATTAATTTGCCAAAATTACACCAACGCATATTTTTAAAACTGAACAGGCTGATTTACTGTCATGAAAAATGCTTAGAAATTAAGACATTCCCACCTATTGCAACGCACATTGTGCTAACCATTTCGCATTTTTTCCCCAAAAATATGTTTAAAAAAGCACAAATTACCTAATAGGTTTTGTAAAAACGTACTGTATCGCCACTTTCGCTTACAACGTACATGTACATGTATTTACAGTACAGTACCAAATTACCTACAAATAAAAAATGCAGTGTATAATACTGCTCAAAAGCTATACTATGGTTAGTTAATTTAAGGCTGGTTATGCTGACATTTTTTTAATATGGAGGTTTCGTCCCATAAAATGTTGATATGCATTCAGAATTGGCTCTGATCTTCTTCAGTATACAAGTAAATGTTCTAGGAAGTGAAGACAGGTATTTATTAAAACTGCTTAAGAAAATATGTTCTATCAGTTTTCCGCACCTGTTAAATGTGTATTTTCGTGATATACAGTAACATGAATTTAATTTAACAAATGGTGCAGGTCGGGTGACAACGAAAGACTTAATTCGCGCAAGCCACAAATGGGTGATACCCCAATATCCAAACTAAACCAAGAGCTAAATCTGACAAATTAATGAGAATGTACATTTTTGACCAATTAAGTTGGTGCGGTGAAAATCAAGAAGTATTGTTTTTCGAGCATACATGTACAGTACATGTATATTGCCTATGAATTCTCAAACTGAGATTCCCGAGCCTCAAATTTACCGAACAATGTATAAAGAGGTCATATGAAGTTATATTTTGTTTTGGAAAATTAATACCATCATTTTTTATTTGAAAATTTAATCAAAAGGGATAATTGCTCATTTAACACACAATAGAAAAGACGTATTTATCTGAATTAATTCATTCATTATTCCACATTTGGCCACAAGAACTAGGACAAGTGTTGCAACGAGCAAATTCCAGCTTTGGTCGATTAAAACCTTAAATCCATTTAAGAAAGAAAAAAAATAAAATGTATTATTTAGTTTTATTATCATTGCTTTTGGTATTATAGATGTGCTATTTGCACGTGATTCTATTATTCGCCTGTTATACCTCGACTTCTTCGCTTAGCAGATGGCGATAATCTACTCTCTTCGATAATACGGTTTCTGAAAACCTGAGATTATTAAATTTCGATATTAAAATTGAAAATGTGCCATCTGTTGCTCGCCCTAGCTATGTCGAGGTCTAATCATGCGTTTCGTCCAAAAAGGATTGTGGACGATTTGAAAGGGTTCGAATTCGAGAGAACACCAATCATGCTTAAGCCCTTCAGTTCCAACTTTGTCAACAATTTTACATCATGCGCATGCATAATATATTTATGCAAATGTGCCAATATCTATTGGAATATGCTTCGGCGCATTTCGACAATTAATACCTTTGTAAACACTAATAAAAAGGGATTTAATGATAATAAAAAAAACCTCCAGTATTCCACGCGAACATTTTCAACTTCTGCAGAATCGACGAGAAAGCCCCGATGGGGATTAACGGAAAAGATGAGGGTATTTTAAGTGTGGAGAACAGCGATATGCTTCAGTGCACCACACGAGCGTTGTAAAGATAGCCTAGGTGGCGCTTCAGCATAATAATGACACGTAAGTAATAGGGAAAAATAGACATTAACCACATTTTGACTGGACTTAAAAATAAATACAGATTATGTTAGCCTATACTGACAACTTTCTACTTTGGAAGGCCAAGTTTATTCTATCGCATTCGGTAGACCATACAGAAGTTACTGTATAACGAAACGAAACGAGTACATGTACAGTATATAGTTTAGTTCTGATGTTAAACGCAATGCATGTATCCAATTCTTAAAGACATTTGTCGAGTACGTTACAAGTTGTCTAAGAAATATTTTATAATTAAGACCGAGAATGTTGAACAGGTTTTCCTTACAAATTTACAATGTAACGTACAGTGGACTTGCAATTCCCGTCCTAATCATGCTTCATGCAGTATTTTGAATTATGCATACATTACATGCTTGCTGCGCAAAGAATCTCAACACTTTTGACAAAGCTAGAACATGGAACAAGCGAAAAGCTTTTAAATTTTGGTAAATTTAGACCACTAATCATCATATCATCTGTGTCATCTGTAGAAATGCGATACAGATTATGCATGTCTTCTGCAAGTCCCTTAATAGATGTATTCTGTTGTTAAATGTTATATTTTACAATGTTTCAAATTGAGTGACATTTCAGATAAGTTTACCATGCCATTTATGCACATTCTTGTATTCCATTACTAAAATAAATCCGAGTATAGCATACGAATATATATACATGTATATCATCTTGGAACAAACGAGAGAACCTCCCAACTCAGTATTTATAGCAACAACATGCAGCATTTTATAAGTGGAATATTGAAGGTGCGCAATAACTTCTACAACAAAAAGATAATTTTCCAAAAAAATATGGAATTAAGAAGCAAGCATTAAATAATAAAGAAATGGGCAATTTTCGAAAATAATCCCTTAATAAGTTCTAGCAAACCATTTTTAATTGAGTTTTTTGTGCCATTTATTTCGTGATTGGCGGGTGGAGGAGGTGAAAGCTTTCCATATACAGTCATTAATAATGAAGCAGATAAAAAAAACGGGGAAAAAAATAAAATGAAAAGAAAGCCATTAGAAAGCACTTTCATAATTTTTGATGAGTTATTCATGGCTTATTGGCTGCTGCATATATTAAATAGACGAGTAATTTCAAAATTAATTCCGCTCAAGCCGCTTGCATGCGTAGGCCATATTTGTCTAAGGAAAGTTATTAAACACGGATGCTTATTTTTTAATGAAACTTAATTTAAAGCCTGCAAACTATTGGAGGGGAAAAGATAAAAAACAAAAATAAAAAAAAACATAGAAAAATGTTATACCATAGGAAAGACAAAAACACGGTTAATTCATTGTGGAATTAACATACTGGATACGGGTAATTATTAATTCACGACACATTTGCCTGACTTAATTTTTAAGAGCATTAACGTGTCACTTAATCAACGGTTATCCAAGAATTTTCAGCCATATATATTATTTTCATTAAATATATATGCCTAATAAGAAACTCAAACATAGGAGAACCGTGTGCTTAAGATAAAAACTTAAATATATCCAATTTACGATAAAAAAAATTGCAAGTATACCGGTAGTCTTTAAATTATCCAATCGCCAAATAGTGCGTGTTGAACTGTAGATGAAGGTAATATTGAGGGATTTGAGAATAGATTTCAAACATTACGCCTCACATAGCCTGAATTTAATGAAGGCCTTCGTTTACATTTTTTTGCACAACATGCATGCATATGTATATACTGTATCTGCAAAGTTATTGCAGCATCTGTTCGAAATGTGCAAAAAATACGTGAAATAAATGTTGCGTGTGTTCAATATGTTCAAATTTTGTTAGATTTGTGCGCCTTCTGTAAGCGCTTCATATACGAGCATATATTGTACTTGTACAGTAGCCTATATACAGTAGTACATGTAAATTGAAAGCAAAGAAAATCATCGGAATGCTTTTAGGAAACTCTTAACTACGCTGACATTTTTCGATGAATAAAACAATTTTTGGGGAAAAAATAACAGTCGAAAACATCTTCTCAGATATTTCCTCATGGAATTCCAACCACGACGTATAAACATTACACAACGCTTTTATGCCTTCAAAACCTAAATATAACCAAAAAATGTTGAAGTCAATCTTTTTCGTCAGAAATCCGAGACTTTTGAGGAAAAACATTCAAGCTGATACACGAAAATTGTAAGTGCAGCGGGCATTGAAAACGCAATATGCCTTTTTTTTAAGGAAAAAAAATGTACATTCTTATTTCCTCCACATGCATGTAGGTTTTCTATTTCCTGAAAACTCTTGAAGAAATAAACTAGATTTGGTACGTGTATATTCTGTACATGTAACTAAAATGTATCTATAACTGCGACAATGCTTTCAAAAATATAACGTTTTTCTGTATTATTGACTGTATAGAGTATCGCTCAACACTGTACTGGACTGCAGAAAAGCAGCCAAAATCATCCAAATATATGAATACTGATTTAATAATTAAACAATTGATTCAAACACGAGTTAAGGAGACTACGAAGTCTTCAGACTATCTTACAGCATTAAAATGTACTTCTACACCTACTGTACATGTATCATAAAATTATGGGCCTATGGGTGCGTTTACGTTGAACTTGTTACCAGTCGCTTGAAAACCGTGTCGCTTAGTGGTAAGCGTCTGCAATACCACTAAGCGATTTTGGTTTTCAAGCGACTGGTAACAAGTTCAACGTAAATGCACCCTATGGCCTACAAAAAACACTGTCCGCAAAGGCAGTCGATCGACTCGCCACCTGCAGGCAGTCCTCCAAACGTTATCGTAAGTTTAAGCAGAACTAAGCTGAAAATGACAGATAGAAGTAAGAAAAATGCCATTTTATTAAGTCACATAATTCGCATCTTTTGACTTTTATTATTATGATAAACATGACTACAACATGATTTACATATCTTAGCGTGGGCGGTTTCTGTAAGGGAAGGCAACGTACCCACGACACATCCCCTATCTTGAATACCACCCGAGAGGGCCATAAAAATTCGACAATTCCATTCAATTGTTCCATCTATATGCATTATGATGAAATACAAATATTTTGCCATCATTTCTACAGCTATTTCCTTCGTCATCAATGGGAAAAACTCGCGCACCGGGTAGTTGAACCTGCTAACTAACTTTTGCATTTTCCAGACGTTCTACATGAGAAATACATTTTAATTATGGGCAGCATTGTTTGATGGGAAAATACCATAGCCTGCTGTGAAATTGTTTTTAAGCCCTCTTACATGGCCATTTTGAACCAATGAAAAATAACGAAAAAGCAAAAACAGCGTATAGATGCCCTGAACGTGAAACTCGAGCAACATGAGAACTTTCCGCAACGTCAACAAAGGACCTCATCTTTTAAATTATTTAATCCAAAGAATTCATAAGGCATGTTATGATATGACGCAGGAAAAATTGATTTTAAGAAGCCAAGAAATTGTACATACATGTACTTTTTCATACTTCATAATTCATACTTGAGATGACAGAAAGCATTTTATCACAACTGTTCGGGTAAGAGCACGTAGAACGCTTATTGCAGACGCTTACCACTCTGCGTACAACTAAGGTGAGGCAAAAGTCTGTAAAGTCTTGTTGTGCCTGCATGCTGCCTGCAATAGGCTGCGTCATCGTAAGCTGACGGCTAAATACAAAATTCGAATGTTCCTGAGCATTACAATTCGATTCAATCGTACCACGTTCAGTCCATAAATTATATAGTTTTTTGTTTTATCTGAAAACAGACTTATGCCTCACCTTGTAGTTGCACGCAGAGTGATAAGCGCGTACTGGATAAGCGTCTGCAATAATCGTTCTGCGTGCTTTTACCCTTCCACAGTCGAAAGCTTCTTTTATACCTTGTCTCATGTTGATATCGGCTGATGGGATGCAGCACAGTGGGTGATGCATGGCTATGTTCAAAATGACGACTATGTTAAACAAAATGTTCGTAAAAATAAGAAACAAAAATATGCGATTCTCACAAATCTTTTGAAAATTATAGTTTTGCAAATAATTCCTTCTACATCTATTTATGTAAATCACATTCTTTTAAAATATGAAGTTGAAGAAAATGGCGCATTTTCAAAAGTGCCATGACTTTGGATAAGGCTATAATAAGGTGGGTAACATTGAAAACCTGATATGACATTAAAAAAAATACCAGAATAATCATGTATTCCAAGTTATCAAAAACGCCAAATGTATACACATGTACGTAACACGTTCCCCGTTTAAAATTATAGGCAAAATAAACGGGTGAATTAGAAGCAAAATGGCCCCTTTCTACTTGTACAGTAGAACCTGTCTAAAATCAAACGCTTGGGACCGGGGAAAATTTTGATTTTAGACAGGTTTTGATTTCAGAC
>JAQGBX010004302.1:0-15600 GCA_034698745.1 Megaphyllum sjaelandicum | reverse complement strand
TTGTATGATGATCCCCCTGCCACATGGTACTATGTACTGACTGCAGGGTAATGAATAGAATAGAATAGAATAGAACACTCACACTGCTCAAAATAATGTGAGAAATACGACCACAAATAGAAGAACTCGTTTAAAGAGTACGTAAAATAGCTATAAAAATGTAATGTTTTCCAGATAATGTATACAGTCGAAACCTGTTAAGTGGAAATCAACGGTGCATCGAAATTTTATCCACTTTTCCGGTTTTTGCATGATGTGCTCAAATTAGATCAGTTTCTGCCTTGATTAGTCAAATACAGAGTAGCTTAATCTCTTAGAAGAGCATTCGTTGATAATAACTCATAAACAAAGCTTTATAACGAATACAACATGTACATTCAGCAGTAAGATCTAGCAATAGAAGAGGAGAAAAAGTAAAATGTACATATTGATCAGCAGGAAAAGCAATTTCGATTTCAGGGTGTCAAGAATTTCGATCTTTTTTTCTATGTTCTGTGATGTAAGAATTTTTCTTGGTTTTGCCATAATACAGTGCATGTACTGTTCATCTCCCTTTCACGCAAGTTGGATACCTTAACTCAGTCACTGAAAAATTGTGTAGACCAAAAATATTCCACACTTTAGTTCGATAGACAACCTAAAGAATCCATAAAAGTTTACACTTTCTTAAGCTTATGCTAGAATATTTACAATTTTCAAATAACTGTTGATAAACAGTGTACTGAACAATGTACTTACAATGATTAATACAGTACTGGACAGTACCTCCGTTTAATAGTGAAGAATGATTGGCCTGATTTTCAATTCATGCACATACAGTATACAGAATCGTGCTCATTGTTGACAAATATTTTTACATACTGTAAACGCGAGGCATGATTGCCACTTATCCGGTCTTAAATACACAAAAGTGGCACATGGTGCCTACAAATAATTGCCAATTAGCCGGTTCTTTCATTTAGGAGGTTTTCACTTATCGGGTTTTACGGATTCAAAAACGTATTCAAAAAGTTCGGTGCTTTGAAATTTATTGCATTTATCAAGTTTTTTCACGGGTTCCTAATGGGTTCCTAAACCCTGCCTAATGGCTGGGTTAACCTTTCTCTTCATTTTCCCTTAACCCGTTCTTGTGCAATACAACGATGGGTTAACCTAGAGTTACACAGTAGGTTAACCCGAGATTATTCTTAACTTCTGTTGGTGCAACCGGCCAAAAGAGTTCGAAAATGCCTGCACTCTACCTTTAACGCATTACCAATATACATGTAGTAGAAGGGCTTCACAGGACCACATTGAAATAAGTTCCAAATGTCCATACACACGGATGTAGGCATAAAGGCGAGTATAGGAGTCGACTGAATGTATGTTTATGCGAACTATACAATAATAACCATGCCAAAAGAGGTTGAGTCCCCTTAGCGCATTAACGAGTGTGTTCGTTAAACGGGGTTTGTCTGTACAGTGCAGTGTCTAATTTGTAGAGGTCTCAGGAGCTGTTTTCACCAAGACGTTTTACACGACCAGAAAAAGTCAACGGTCACTTCGAACAGTCATGAGCAGCTCGTGGCATTGGCTATTCAGGAAATGGACAGACCTTATCGAGATATTTTCAGGATTTTCTTTCTGTTTCTCACTGTTTTCCTCAGCACTTTTCCAGCGTCGTCTTTCCGATCTCCTTATCTCGGAGCAAGCTAATCATCCCAGCAGGCTAATCAAATAATAATTGGCTTTTAGATCCAATTAACCGCTCACCAATCCCATTCATGCTTAATAGCGTTATATTCCTTTAAATTCCCCGAGAATTTGATTTAATTCCTAATCGAAGCAGAATCTGGAGCGCACGTCGTTCGGCTTTTCATCGCCAACAATTGCAATGATTCAAATAATTGCCGTTGATGGATAGAAACAGCGATCCGTTCGTGGGGTACAAATCCTGGGGTTTGGGGGTGTAAGGGGTGGATGAAGAACGAGGGGAGACTCTTTCTTCTTAGTCGAATGCTCTTTTACGCTCATCATCATCATCATCCTCCGTTAAGTCTCTTGCGGAAAAAAAGGGCAGAACAAAATGAAAATGGTGGGATACAAGTTCCAATCAAAAGATACGGCAGATAGAACACGCATTCAGCAATTAAGTCGGTGCAACGATGAAACCCGAAGAGTCCTAAGATGCATAAAATGAGGCTAATGGAGTGGATCTTGGACCCCCATTCTCCACCTCCCTTTTACGAGCTCGTTAAACCCGAGTATTTCGCGGGATGAAAAAATAAAACGAACGAAAATTTGCCAAATTAGGATTCCCGAAATGCTAGATGCATGGTCTATTTGAGAGATCACCGGGAGATCTACGCCATGTACAACATCGTTGTTGGGAAGTTTTAAGAGAAAAGATGGAGGTAAATTTCGAACACAAATAGTGTAATCAAGACCCAAACAGTAAAATTCGTAACGCAAAAAATAAATTAGAACACAAAAAGTAAAATTTCGAATCCAAACTGTGACTTTCCTTAATTCGTATGAAAAACCACATTGAACGCAAGAAAACAAATTTTCTGGAACAAATTATGTTCCTTGAGCGGGGTTTATGTACCAAGTTCCTAAGGTCGAGAACGCACTGAATGCTTAATTACTTTCGACGTGTTTCTTTCCTGCTTGTTTTGATCTTCTCGTTTCCAGATTTGGGGCACACAATGAACGCTGATATCAGCGTGATGGTCAGTATGTTCGGTGGCGCTACTGCATGGGTAAGGGTTCGCATTCGTTGGTACTTAATATTCTTACTTCTAATTTTTTTTTACCACTAGCGCCAACCAGCGGGCAAACCATCGGTAATTTAAATGCATTACCAATATTTTCCCAGCTGGTTGGCGCTAGTGGTCAAAAAAATTAGAAGTAAGAATGATAAGTACCAACGAATACGAACCCTTATGCTAGGTGAAACATTCCGCGTAAAACCTTCCACATGCGCATTAGCATCTCATGATGAGTGCAGGAGATGTTTTTCCGATACATAGGCGGCACACAATCGATGGCTACACTTTTGACCAATAGTGATCTGTGTGCCACTGTTTCAACTCTGATTTCAGATTTCCAAACAAAAATGTTAAAAACATTCTTGAAAGCTTATAAAATCGCTTCTTGCAAGCTCAGCCTGGTTCGGCTAAGCTTTCTTTGCGTGCACCCTCATTTATAAAGCATGCCGCATTCTTATCCCGCTTTGTGGCGCTAGAGTACGCCGAGTGGTAAGCGCTTGCAATAAGCATTCAGTGTGTTCTCACCAAACACTTTGCTGCAGTGGCGAAACATGCCTCATTTCTCAAAAGACCCATAGACACGTTTCTGGGCTAAAACTCTTCCTCTTCCTCCCCCCCCCTCCCCTTCATCCTTAAATTCTGCTCTCCATGGCATATCTGGATAAAAGTTAGTCTCAAACGGTTTCGTCCGAGGCGGAGCGCTCCTTCAGCGCTCCTCTCGCAAAATCTCGTCCAATTTCTACGAAAACGCGCTCTTTTCTGCCTCTCGAAGATAACGAAAAGCGAGCTGCTTGCGCTTTTCCGATTACAAGTCGGGTGTCAACCGGTCAGGAAATATGGCGGCCATGGCCCACTCCAGCAGCCATTCAGCGGTTATTGAGTGGCGGCCGGAAATAGTTTCCTCGCAATAACCGCTTCGGTTTCCGGCTCATGAATTCCGTCATTACTTTCGGTGCGATCAAAGCGTGACTGCTCATGTGTGCGCAACGTGCAGGCCATGGGCCGAAAACGCCAAGGAAAACGAGGCCTTCCGCACCTCGGGCTGTTCTGGAAGAAATATTGGCAATAGGCACCAAGTTCTTCGGAACTGGAAAACTTACATGTATGGCGAGGGATACCGATGACCCGCCAACGATTCGGGTCAAACGCATTTCGGGTTAGGAGTTCATCCGCAAAATTCATCACCGATCAAACGTACTGTACACGAAACTCCAAGAAGTCTTGTGTTGCCGCCAAGAAGTCGCAAATGCATTCAGTGAAGCAAAACAAAAACTCGATCTAAACAATCTTAGTTTTAATTAATTTCTAAATATACTGTACAGTAAGCATACTCAGAGAGACGTTAAATATGGTTCTCGATTTGGGCACAATTCAGCGATCTTGGACAAATATGCGACATTTATTTTGAAGAGCCAAGCCACGTGACCAAATTCTAAATATTCATTGGTTTAACGAATTGCCAAGGCTCATTCCGATTCTTCAAATCGAGAAATCAAACGACGGAGCAAACATTGACCTCTTGGGCGGTCCTCGGAATGAGCTTTGGCTATTCGTTATACCAATGAATATTCAGGATTTGGTCACGTGGCTTGGCTCTTCAAAGTAAATGTTGCATATTTATTATAATTGCTGAATTTTACCCAAATCTCAATTTACCCTTATACAATGAATATTATTCAACACATTTCAAAGTGTTCACTGAAAATATCCCGTTTTATGACTGAAATTCATCGTTGGAAATAGTCATACTCAGTGCTGTTTTGAGAAGTGTTTCAAAATGCCAATAACGCCTTCATGGTTATAAAACATCCTGAAATGTATTCTAAAATATACACTGTACAATAGAACACAATAATCAAAGTGTTCTTGAAAATATGTTAAAGAGATTTGTGTTGGCGCGATTTTTAGCTTTTAGTTGAATTTGGTATTGTTCTTATCACATTTTACAAATTAAGAGTGTTTCCTTATTTCGTTGTCACACTGTTCCTTAGGGCAGTGTTGGATTACATTTTCCTATTTCTTTCTAAAGCCATTGAATTCAGTAATGTCATTTTGAATCTAAAACCTACTGTATATAAAAACTGCGTTGCGATGACATTAAATAGCCATTCCAAATTTGAGAGGAATTGACATTCAAAGGCTGAGCCAAACGCCAATTAATTTTTCGCGCAGCCATTCAAGTGCTAATTAGCATATTGAGTTGAATATCATTGGAAGGGCATTAAAACGATACTCTTGCGCTATAAACGTTAATGTCATCACGATGTTGCGTATAAATGCTTACGTGCCACATTAATTTTGCGAAACAGTCGATTAGCTGGCATTACACGCATACTGATCATAAAGCTGAACCTATCAATTATTGTTTCAAATACTGCAGCAAACCATTTTGTTAAAAAAAATTGGTGGTTCGAAATATTAGATCCAGAAGCCAAGAAACTAAAATAAAATAAATTTCCACGTATTTTATCTCGGTCTCTGTTAATACGACAGTCTTTACCGTGATTCAGACTTGGTAGCGAAAGAAACTAAACTCAAACGTACTGTAATTTGTTGTCAATACAGTAGAACCTCGTAAGTTGACCACATCCATATGTTGACCACCTCCGTATGTTGACCAAATTTTCACACACTGGTTGGTCACCATGCACGTTATAATTTTAATATGGGAGATGGACCTCCATATGTTGATCCCCTCCCTATGTGGACCATTTTGTTTCCGCCCTTGGGTGGTCAACTTACGGTGGTTCTACTGTATGTGTTTATACACGTATTGACAGAAGGTCGCCATTATAATAGCCTGGTGTTGATGCAGCTGCGGGACGCCAAAAATAAACACGCGTCTTACTTTTATGCTTTATTTTCAGCCTGGCTTCACGTTTCTGGCACGGATGCGCAATGCGGATGAATGCGATTTTGGAGCGGTAAGTGAAGCCTGCGTGGGTATTTGAACTTTGTTCGAGCCGGAAAGCTCTAAGGGTTAAAAGAACGACTTACCTGCCCTAACTCTGATATCCCGACTGACAATTTTTCCCAGGTTGCTGGAAGCCCTGCACCTGTAGACAGTGGCGTGCACATCCTGTCTGTATTCTTGCGCCGCGAACGGGGCGAAGTGTAAAGATCCGTTGGAGAGCACTTGGCGGAGTCCGGGGATTTCCGCCAGGGATTTTCCATCGGCGTAAGTCCAGCTTATCGTTGGTTTTGGAACACCATCGGCCACGCAGTCCAAATGACCTCCCGTGTTATTGGAAAAGTCCAAGACGCTCTGGGGCTCCTTCACAAAGGCCGGGATTAAATTCGATAGTCCCAAGGAGAAATGCGCGGCTAATCCTGAAATAAAAAAAAAGATAAATATTAAAGAATGAAGGGAGATAGTAACTCGAGTTTCGTTTGTTTACACGAGTATACAAACATTCCGGAAAATGAAGTGAGAACAAATTTCATACAACATTCGCTCGTTAAGGGGAACCGCAAACCCCGCCCTGCAGGGGTCGTTCACAAATACCAGAATACATACGTCTAATGGTGGAGCTATCTTTTTTTACGAAATCACTACTGACTCTTCAATTCAATTTAATTCTTTACCCTGCACCATTTGGCAGGGGGATCATTATACAAATTAAATCAGACTAAGCAATCTGGTCATGATGGACCCCAACATCACAATTTAGTTAATTTTCCCGTAATTACCGGGACTTTAAGACTAGAATGGGACGGGAAGACGGTCATGGCCGATTTAATCTAGGAAATATCTCAGCATTCGCCTGGAGGAATTATAGGAAACCACGAAAAACCACAATCGAGGATAGCCGACCTGGGAATCGAAACTGGGTAATGCAAGACGAGGGTGCTAACCCCTAAGCCATTTTGCTCGGTAAGGAACAAATGCATGATCAAATGTACACAATGTGAATAAACCATTTAAACCAATTATTTTTTAGAAAACTGGCAATATCCTCGATGGAAAAATATTCATAGATTTTTTTGGATAATTTGAAATTAAGTTATTGTCTTCGCATTATTGTTATTATTACAGTATACAGTATATGTTCGTTTTAAATCTGTAAAAATTTGCAGTGCCAGCTTTGTACCAAACCAAGAATCACGGCAACTTTCATGGGAATGAAGTTGTCAATTTTTAATCTCAACATCAGAAGTGATCCATAGGCGCCCTGTGGGTACATCATGGCGTCATCTGGAGAATTACCTCAAAACATGGACGTGGCGCTCCATGCAAACGACCTTCGATGGTGAACCACATTACGGAAAAGCTCGAAATTATGGGGGAAAATTATCGCAGAAACCCCGGGCCATGGCATGCATGTTTGACATTGCGGCAACAGGATACGAAGACAGCCGGTAAACGATGGACAAGTCAAGATCTAAGCGTTGAAAACTGCGGAGATTTCGCAGAGCATAGCTTCCAGCGTATGGAAAGTTGCGTGCGAATGTCAGACGTTGCCCCTCCCTCTCCTCGATAAAACAATCTAATAAAAAGGTGGCTGCCCAATGTGACATGTTCAATAAAACACCGATACAACAGCCCGTAAACAAAGTCGTAACTCAGCACGCAAGATGAAACGTTTCGTAATGAAAATGGCAGCCAGAGGATTCGGGCGAAATGATTCCAAAGCAAAAGAAAATGATGGAAGAACGTAAAAGATGGCTAGTTTCGACATATGAAATATTTTAGAAAGAAAGTCAGTATCTTAACAGACAATCATGGGCAAGAAAGAATAGAATTTGATAAATGCCATAACGTCAATGTATTGGCAATGACTGTGATAGTTTCAAGATGTGAAACAAATGTAGTTTTTAATGGATTAATTTCACACATGTTCCACATACGTTTAAAACTTCTAAGTAGAGGCATCGACTTGTGCTTTTTGATCAGATTCCAAATAAAATACAAATTGGAAGAAAAGTGAACATGTTTAGTATAAGAGAAATATACTCATTGCTCCTGTTCTCCACACGCATCTATATCTAAATATATACCGGTATGTCGATTCAGCATTGTTTTAAAATTTTAAATGGATAAATATAATTACTATAATTCAATCATGTTTTCTGTAAATGACCATATTAGTATAAAATCCTATCAGAGTTCAACAATTTTGTACGATCAACGGGATAAAACAAGATGCATGCATGCATGAAGTCTTTCCTCTTCAAGGACATGCTATCATTCGAATAAAAACCTATGTTAGGTAGAAGCTTTTGGTTTGAGGCATATTGCGGGTAAACTCGTTTTGTTTTGTTTCCAATGCTAGAACACTCCCACGTGAACATAGTTTTGTGGCCTAGAGGGCATCTTGTCGATATTCAACTTCTCTTAATGTGTTTGTCCAACAATTCAAAGGATTGTCGCACAAGCATTTTCGTATTTTAATGTTTCAATATCAGGCACTGAAGTAACAAATGTGAAGATGCACCAATCGAAGTGCAAGTGTTTCGAAAACCACCGGCGACTGTGGCGTCAAATAGAGAGTGACGCAGGTTGGGGAGCCTTCCAGAAGAAAACTGTGCGTTTACCTGCAATGTTTCATCAACGTACCCATGTTTTCACCTAACACAGTTTCTGTTAAATCATTTTTCTTAATGTTGGATGACTTCATGTGCACCCTGGGGCCAGAGCTTCAACTCGAAAAACCAAAATTGATAACGCGTTTCCTTTCCTTGATTGGCCACAAAATGTTATAAAAGCCATCAGAGGAAGACAGCGGATTTGCCTACCAATCAGAAAATAAGACCGTATTTTTAATTTCGGTTGTGCTGGTTGAAGATTTGACCCCTAGATGAGCCGATTCTTTACTCGTATTATCCCAGTGCTTATAATAACCTGCACAAAAGCGTGCACATTTCATGTTTTCTCATTTTCAATTGATCGCTAGAGTGTTGAGTAAAGTTTGTTGTACTTTAAGTTGAGAAGTGGCAATCATTTCATTGAGCCGAGGTTGGATTTACAATGATGGCCAGATGATCCAACCATTATGAGAGCGGTCACTCAAAAATGTGTACGAGCCTACTCGCGCAATTCTCGAAAATTGGAGGAGAAGAAATATTGAATGGCTTTGACCAATGTCCTTTGCGGTCACGTAAGGAGCTCGCGTTGTGACACGTCTGGAATTCACTTTACCAAAATCTCGAGGGAAATACAAATATTGACAAGCAAATGGATTTAAGTCCAATAAAGTTGAGTAAAGGAGAATGCACTTGGAGCTTATTATTGCGCACCCAAGAACCTGCCTTCTTTGTAGTATTCGAAGTTTCCAAAACCGTGGCAAGATTGAAATTTTAGAGAAATGGTTCCCGCGAATGCTTCCCCACCATGCACTCTAAAAATTGAGTTCTCATGATGTGATTTAGAGAAACAACTTCGCATTTGCCAATATGTCATTTTTGGCATCCTTTCAAGTAAGTTGGGAAAATGGAAAAAAAAATGAACCACCTTTCTATAATTTATCTGGATTTCCGTCTTTTGAAAATTGGGCCGCTTAAAGAACGATGGAAGTAGCAAGTATTACGTCATAATGAAACCAAGCTGACAATTTTGCAATGTGTAGTAAAGTGCATACACTATATATGTCACCTCAGGCGTGAACATCGGGACCAGTCGGGGTGAGCGCCCCCACCCTCTAATATAAAAGCTGCTCAATGAACCAAAATTTTAGTGGAGCCACTGAGTTACATGCAATTTAAAAAATAGTATTAATTTAAACAATATAAAATAACATGAAAAGCCGATCTCGTTCGCCTTTCTCCTTAAAAATACACTGCACACACAAAGAATGCTTATTACAGGCGATTACCACTCAGCGTACACAAGCACCACCCAGCGGGATAAGAATGCGGCATGCTTTTTAAATGAGGGCGCACACAAAGAAAGCTTAGCCGAGCCAGGCTATAAGCTTACAAGAAGCGCTCATAAGCTTTCATGGATGTTTGTAAAATTCTTTTTCGGAAATCAGAAAGCAGACTCTTAAGACTCACAGTGCATGCACATAGATCACTATTGGTCAAAAGTGTAGCCATTTTTATATATACGATTATATGCCGCCTTTAATTGTACTGTGAAAACGTGTCCTGAGCTCATCATGAGATGATAATGCGCATTTGCAAGGTTTTACGTGGAATGTTTCACCTAGCACAACGCATGCAGTGGCGCCACCAAGCACACTGACCATCACGCTGATATCAGCTATCATTGTGTGCCACAAGGCTGGAAACAAGAAGCATTCTTTGTGCTCGCACTCATACACCGAAGAATTAAACTTACGAAACTTTTACAATTAGATTTTGTGATAGACTGCAATTCATACTGACGAATTTAAAACACAAAAATCTCAATTTGGAACTTTTTCACGGGAATAGGGAATATATCAAAAAGCTAAAAATATAGTAGGCCTGTCCACATTATGAGAAACATGTCGCAGAACGCATCATAATTTAAACACATTAGCACGAAAACCAAGAATTCATGATCACGTTGCACAAACACATTGTGTAATTTAGAACGGTATAAGCATATTAAAACGCCATTTGTATTTGCGTAATAATTACAACAGTCGGTGTTCTTTAAGTGTTGCTTTGATGTTTTCTACGTGTAAATAACAGTTTTTGACTTCCATGCAGTTCCAGTTCGGTGTCTAGCTGGAGCATGACGCGGGTAGCAAGTCGTAAAGCAAACGGAATTCCCTTCCATGATCTAGTAATTATCACTCAGAATGGCGGTTGTCAACGATGCGCGAAATCCCTGACATTAAAGTACCGATTTATTAGGCAATACGGAAGGGGGATTTGGATGCGCAATTCGCTTCGCAACGGCACGCGAAAACAGCACTCCCTTAAAAATAACACCAAATATTGGATATTTCGTTCTATTTCACTTACGTCGCCCATTCCCCTAGCGCAATGGTGAAATAGAAAAATATATAAAAAAAAAACCGAACGAGGGTTTACGGGTATTTTATCGTTATTTGGATTACGAGAACTCCGGGTCCGAGTCCGCAACTTGTCATTCTCCCGAGTCGTAAAACACGAAGACAAGCCACTAATTGAACAATAAAATATCCCAATAAAACCCCTTTCCCCCCTATTAAATGCGTTTACACTCAACTGCTGCTGCATAATAATTAACGTTTTACTGCCCCGTCTCAGTTGCTGCGTTCGCCTCCATGGCCGTAAAGACGGGAAAAAGACGGGAAAAAATGGCGAGCAATTCACCGCTGACGAAAAAAAAAGTTATAGTCTTGCCGAAGAAAAATGCACTTAGTTTAATTCACCAAAAGCCCCGAGTCGTTCGGTGCTCGACGCTATCGTAAAATGCGCTCAGAAAACAATTTGCCACTGCGGCAAAGTGTCAACAACGCCATCTATGATGCTTTCCGCACAACGAAAAGTCACCTCATCGAAAGGAATCAAAGCGATGAAAACACCGAGTGCAACATAATTCCGATTCTTGTTTCAGAATAAATTCTGCTTCTCCAACTGTACGCCGAAAATGGTAAAAAGTGCGGGGAAATGGACAGCATTCAGTCTTCAAAACACTTTGTTGACGCCATTTTGTTTTCGAAAATCTGGTACTCTTCGCAGTTTTGCGGAATGAGACGTGGACGGTGCCGGAGCTTTATATGCGTTATTTGAAGCCAAATCAATAACTCATCAGTGTATACGACGTGTTTTTTGGAAATTTAGCATACCTTTTTTGCGTAGCCTGATAATGTTGACTAAAGCTACTTTGCGAGGGAAGCTTGAATATATAAGTACTTCCACACTTGGTTTTACTGGTCAGTAACTTGTTCTGAGCATAGCACTGGCAAAGGCAAAACGACGGTTAATGTTCGAAAACATTGTGCAACAACAATAATAGCAACAATAGCAATCAAGTTATACACAAGCAGCGAGTGAGAGCTTGCAAACAATGATCCAACGTACACACACAGGCTTGATTGGCGAATTTCTTTGAATCAACGTCCAGATTCCAAAAAAAATGTTACTTGCTGTTCTTGGAATTCTTCAATGTCCCTCGGTATACAGAAGTGGATTGGTGGTTTTTGAAGCTGTTGGTTTTCCGCTGCACCATGTAACAACTGTGATAATCGAATAAGACATAGGTGGTGCTGGGAACTTCAAAGATTTCTCTCATAGTCTGTGATAGTCACGGTATAAAACATTTTGACACCATTTTGTTTCAAAATACCTTTTTGGTGCCATTTTGTTGCTGAAAATTCATCTTGGCTTAGTAGTTGTTTATGCAGTAGCCTAAGCCAAAGACGAAGCTCAGAAATTAGTTGTGGCGCCTTTCATCAATAAACCGGGTTTTACAACGTTTTATAGCACGTTATTATGTGTTCTACTAATTTCGATGTGTTCTACTAAAGCACATGCAAATCGCGTACGTTTAAATAACGTATTCCTAATTTATTTCATGGTTCAGTGATCATACTTGAAAAGTTCCACAAACTTTGTCTCTTGTCCAAACACGTGTTCCAGTTTTGTTTTCATCGCATTTAGAACCGAAAACGCTTCGAAATTAACTTTGTGTTCTGACGTGCACTTTTCACGTTACAATTTCGGTAAATTGACTTTCAGTTTACTTACCGAATAAAAGTTAACGAGCTTTCTGGACATGTATAGACAACGTTTGAGATGCTGCTCCGTGACAGTGATATGTCATCTTCAGTAAGTAAGATAAGTCCCCGTCTTTTTGCGGCTGTTTGCTTTTCTGCTTTAAGCGATTGCCCTTGTTGTCTGAGCGAGCATTTGAGGCAATAAATGAGCGTTGCGCCATCACCGGTGTTTGCCTCGCAACTTTGTCATCCACTGAATAAAAACAGATTTACTTCCCTCTCGGGATTCCTCCGCTATCCCGTTTTAAAACGCATTCGCGACACCTTTAATTTTCCCCTGTCAGGCCAGATTTTGCGTATAACAAATCCAAAAAAACAGCCGAAAACAAACGACCTTTCGGGGTGAAAAGAAAGAAAAAACGACTCGCAGCTTCCAGGGACTATTAGTTCTGACAGCATTACTGTCATGTGAGCTGTCACGCCGCAGCCACGAAGGCATACACCATTCGAGAGCACGAAAAATACCCGGCATTTCCATGACAGCTATATATGACAACGTTCTTGCGATTTACGAGAGCCACTCCGGTACAATTACTCATTAATTATCTAACGGTCAACGTGGATTGCAATCCGAATGTATTTGTGACACTGGAATCCCCCTGTGATGTCCGACTCTGGAATAGTTCAAACATAAAAATCTGCGAAGATAAACGACGCCCGAAATAGTTCCTTTTTAAAAACTTGGTTTGGCACCATTTTGAGTGATGTTTGCTTTTCGGTTGATCAGACTGCTTCATAGATGGCACTGGATTCCGTAGCGGATAAATTATATGGTGCAGGTCATGTTGATGTTAATGTTGATGTTGATGTTATATGTTATAGATGTTATAGATAGTGCTGGTTAATTTGCATACCAATCACCATTGATGTCCCTGGCCCTGTTGCGGAAATAAACCCAGATGGCGCTTGCCCTTGGAGCAGAGATGTGTATAGATAACTTGCATGTGACGTCAAGCAGCTCGTGGGCGTGGCTAATGTGACATGACTTACATTGTGGATGTGTTGTGTGGTACATGAATCTGAGAATCGTGGCGCTAATAAGGAGCATCATTGTAATAACTAAGAAAATGCCCCATTAGATACTATCACTTACCCAAGAATAGATTTTGTATGCGAAAGTAAATATTTTGTAGCGGTTTTGTTGCCGCCAATCAAAAATTGCATGAATTTCCTCGTTTATTTCTAATTACATAATGAAATAATGCAAAATTAATGCATCATTAATGCAAAATGATATATGGAACGAATTCGCCTTTTATGCGCAATTTATCTATAGCAAATGCAATCCCTTTTGCCACATTACAATTACGAAGTATCCCAATTAACTTGTCTGATCTAAGCGGAGCCAACAAGCGTCGTCTGCTTGTGAAAGCTATCTATTGGAAATGTCATCGGCTGCTTTCACGTTGAGCTTGTTCCCAGTTGAGCTTGTTCACCAATAAGCGACACTGGTTTTTAAGCAAAACCAGTGTCGCTTAGTGGTAATTAGCGTGTGCAATACCACTAAGCGACACCAGTTTCAAGCGACTGGAAACAAGCTCAACGTGAACGCAGCCATCGTTTCAATACAAGTATCCAAACGTTTGGAACTATGAAACATCCTCATTTAAGTGAAAGTTGTATATGGAGTTCAACACATTAAAAGACAAATTTGACAGAGCAAGAAACAATGCAACGACTGTCTCTCCTGCCAACAGCGTTTTCTCAAGTAGTTTCCTCGTTGGGGCTCATCTTCCCGCACTTTTCTTTGCAGTTGATTGAACCAGTGAGCAGTTTTGCTGTTTTCTATCTTCACTCATCGTTTTTTCAATGTTCCCTTCGCCATTACGCCTCGGGCTCAACATTAACCTGTCTCGAGACTGCTCTCCTGTTGATACTTTAAGGAATTTCGACTGAATGCGTGTTCACCCCCTATACCGGTATACTGTATATGCTTTTCCCTATGGTATTGATTAGATTTCATTTCCATTTTCTATTTCATCCTAAGGAAGCTTTTCTACAGGTTTTTTTTCTTTTCCTCAGCAAATGCATGGTACGATGTACATGTATTAGATTTGCATGTTTATTGAAAAGGTATTATTTTTCGACCGGAAGCCGGGCAGGAAATTGATTTCCCAAAATTGAAGACTGTTTCAAAAACGCTGCTCGGAGAACACGGTCCGTGCACAGAAAGATAGCAGCCTCGTAAATTCAATTCGATTTTTTTTATCTAAATTCATGAAAAAACATCCCGCGGATAAGGCTCATCCCGAGGAGAGGTTCTCCGGAAGATTCCTCTAAAAACTCTTGCTCTGTGGGTGTTGCATAAATTGGTGCTCGAGGGACGAGTTAGGCAAAGAGCTTGACGAAACTGGAAAGTTCGCATTGAGAAATATAGTTTCATGAACTTCTAAAAAACGTTCATACCGAGAAAAACGTTCGTAAACCCTAATGGGAAAATTCGAGGAATGTCTTCAGTTTAGTTCTCCGGAAGTTCGCGAGAATTAGTGCCTGAGAAAACGTCGGATGAAAAACACTTCGGGATTTCTGAAGAGGTTTTTCTTTGCGAGTTTTCAGAAATTTCCATAAACAATTGTCGAACGCATTCGATTTTTCTAGATTATGCTTCGTGAAAAATTGGCAGTGACTGTCAACTGAAGTCTTCTGACGAGTAAATGTGGGAATCCTCAATATAAAAGAGACAGCAAGTTATCGTAAATTTGGGTTTGAAACACGTGCAGGATAAGGATAACCAGGGATTTAATTGTCGAGCTCATATCCGTTTTTCTTCAAAAAGTCCAAAAAAAGATCCCCCCCCCCCCCAAAAAAAAAATGGCAAAGCATCTTGGAGACTCGTCATGATTTGAAAACTGCACAACTTTCCAATACATTAGAATAAAAATATTCAAGTGCATATACACGTTGTTTGAAAATGATGGTAGCTCGAAAACTTGTACAGGTTAACCAGCCAATATTGAAAACTCGTAAAAGCCAAAGAAACTATTATTATAGAAATGAAACAATCAAAATCGCACTTGTTGATAAGTGAATTTGAGTGTGTAGGAAGTTGGTGAAATTATAGGCCCTACTTAATAAATATATGGTTTCATTTTATATACGGTCAAAATAAACGTTTATCGATATACAGGGTGTTTCAAAAGTTGATGAAATTCAGGTAGTCGCGTGGAACTTATTAAACACCTTTAATATCAGATTGATAAGACTAACTGGTTAATACT
>JAQGBX010004301.1:0-15602 GCA_034698745.1 Megaphyllum sjaelandicum | reverse complement strand
AAATCGAACGATTTGGAGAACATTTTTTTCGGCCACAAATGAGAAGGGTCAGAAAAATTGACCCTTTGATTTTTTTTTGTAAATTTTTTGTTGTCTAATTGAGATTAGTTTTATGTTTATCGATAGCCCAGGATGTGACGATTTTGAATATCGCATTAAAAATACCGAAAAACGACTGGAAATAGGTAAAAAACGACAAAAACTTTAAAATCTAATTTTCGACCTTTTCCACTCGTTTTTTCGCTCTTTGCTAAACTCATCCATACTTTTTGTTTACTAAGCTTGTAGCATTATAGGTGCACACTTTTTAAACCATTTTAAAATAACTTTACATGAAACACTGGTTTAAAACCTTGAATGAAGAGGTGGTCTGTTTTATCATTGGCAGGTATAAAAACGTGACATCACACTGATAGCCTACCCCCCACCCCTTTTTGTCACAAATTCAGCATACCCTTTCCCTCCCATTTCCCCCCTAAAGCCGTGACATCATTTCTGGATTTCCCCTAGGCGAGTTGCGGTATTTAACCACAGTCATGGCCCCACATCCTGAAGCGGACCTCTGAGGCCGGGAACTTTGTCGGCCCCCCTTTTACTTCTCCACACCTACCTTTAGGTAATATGATGCTCTATAGGATTTAGTTTAATTACAAATGTACTAGTTTAATTTTATATTTATTAAACAACTATGTCAATTTTTCACGTTGTAATTGGTCAGGGAAATTTTTTTTAAAACCTGGAAAAGTCATGGAAGTTTAAAATGAAGTTTATAGGGGAACCCGGTCAAATCCCCCTCCCCCTGCACTGGGGGGGGCTTATTAACCACAGTAGTACTGTCTAGTTCCGCGCATGCAGTCGCTCTACTCCCCCGCAAGGGCCTGCATTGACGTATTCGTAAGCGGAATTCAGGAATGGATAAAGAAACGGGTTTCTGGCGAATGTACTCGTCGCATTTGCATCCATATTTATCGAAATTGAACGAACTCCGTGCCTCTATCTCAAGGCTAGCGTCCCGAAAAAGGCGATCGAACGTAGCGTGGACGGCATTGACCGCATTGCCTGCCTAGCTCGCCCACCTTGAGCGCAGCGCCACTCGGCGGCCGGCGATGGAAGGAGCATCAACAACAAGAAATGATCGGGAGGCGATTTTCGGGTGAGTACCGTTCCAGATTGGGTTCAAATTTCACTTTTAATTTGCTCTCGTTAGCGTTCTCAAGTGCCGTTCTGACAGGGAGGATTGCGCTGCCCCGCGTTTAAGCGAATGGGCTTTACGAACAAGAACATACAATGTATAATTTTGAGAGCGTAACCCTAACCTCACAATCCTGCCATTGAAAACGTCTGATTGAATGGCACATTGGTGGATTAATTATTTATTTTCTTTAATTTAAATGACATGATTCGTATTGATGTAAGATGTAGGTGCTAACTTGAGCGGGGTTTTTTGAACTTGGCATCTTTAATTTATGGCCGTGGTATATAGTCTTTCCGATGTCTGATCGCGAGATTCAGGGACGTTTGCTTGCCTCGAAAGTCGACAGAATCGCCAAGATTTTTCTATGCACAGTGTACTGTATGTCCAGCAGTACGTGATTTGCCGAAAATTATGCCCTCATGACTCATGTGGCATTTGATTGTTTTCAGATAATGTTAATCGTGGAACTGAAACATTCTCCAGTGAACGTTAAAAAACTGTTGGAAACAAAACAGGAATGAGAATATTAAATGGAGTGCAGAAAATAGAACATCCGTGTAAAAGTTTGGACATGAAGCACAAGTATGGGGCTGCACGTGCAGCAGCTCGACACGTGATATAAAATTAGAAATTTCCACTTTGGTAACTAGTGGCCGAATTGTCGACTTTTGCAACGTGAATTTTCCTTGAGTTATGTGGCGTTTATTGGTTGAATAGAGAAATTCACAACCAATGAACGCGATGCAACTTTCGTCGAAAATTTGGCCCCTGTACTGTTGTAACCAATGATATAACCAACTCAACTGAATATAAAGGGAATACCATGTATACTGACTCTGTGCTTTTGTTTTTGGTATCGACCTGTGAATTAGGCATGCACTATCACGTGCCGTGCAGCAATCTTTTTTTTTACACAAGAACAACAAAGGTGCCGACTAAAGAGTCTGCATACTGTATTGCATTCTGTATACTGTAATACTTTATACATGTAACTTCTACCACTGTGCTTCTACGAACAAGTTTTTTTCTAACATCGACACTTAGGCCTACTGTTCACGCTTCGTCGTATGAAGATTCGAGAACATTAAAAATCCTCAATCTTCCACTACCAAGCATTTTATTTTTCTCAACGTTTCGGCTCTACAGCCTTTTTCAGGAGCTTTAGTTAGTCATTCTCCCACTGTAACTACATTTCCAAGTTCATAAGAAGGTTTTGAAGAAAGCTGTAGAGCCAAAATGTTAAAAAAATAAAATTATTGATAGTGGAAGAAGCTTCGTTTTTTATATTATACTATACCTACCAGTTGATGAAGATGGCGATTGATTATCTTCATGTAGCCTCGAGCTCTTAAGATTTTCTTGTGTTGTGGCAATGCCCTTAAGCAATCTCACCAGCACTGAACTAAAGTACAAAATGTATTCTTTAAAAAGGAATTCGATCCTTGGCCTTAATTTTCTCTAATTTGTCATTTAATTAAATATTAAATTAAACCCTAAAGGGAATGTTAGTTAAATTTTATCATCATAAGAGGGCGAGATATGAAAAGCATGGATCTTGATGTTTTAAAGTTAGACTGATGCTAACCAAGCCTAGAAATAAAACTTTTGGCTGGGAAATATGCTGTTCTAGTCCCTCAAACACATCTACTGATGTCTATCCATTGTCTTTGCATCGCGGATAATTACATCAAACTAATAAAACAAATTACTTCGATATAGTATATGTTAGTAACACATTTTGTAACAGTATTAAAGTGATATAAAATTTACTATTGTAAAATAATTTTAGAATGAAGATTTTGAATAATTAAAAAATGAAACTTAAGGAATGTTTAACACAACATTTGCAAATAAATTTTTGATTTAGGCCTATACGAAAAAAAAATCTCATTTGCAATCCCCAATGTTCACGGTATTTATGAAAACGCTCTGCTAATTAGTTTTGCACTAAATACAGCGTTACATGTGATTCTAATGTGGCCTCAAAACAGATTTGCATCAAATTTGTTGTATAATTTTTTCTAGAGCTTGCACTTTATAGCCAGGCTTCCCTAATGGAAAGTTTCAATGATGAACATTGGTACACCGTCCAACGGTCACCAATTGTGCCAACAAACGTCGATCGTTAGATCTGTGACCAAGCCGTTCCTAATCGTCCTTGTTTTTTGTAGTTCTGCAGTGGCGTTAAATCTTTGCAATGTTTGAAAATATATGAAACCGAGATTTGCTTCATCAAAGGATGTCTGTAAGTTGCTGTGAATCTGTTTATCCCCCTTTTTATTCCATGTCATCAGATAATTGTGAGCTTCTTTTTCCCTTGATTTTTTAAGGGTCAGCGCTGCTCTTGTCTCTGCAGCACAAACACCACGTTGGCGCAAGCCCCGGACACAAGCTCGCAGCGCTCGCCACTCTTGGGACCCCTGAGATTTGTCTCCTCAACGGACGTTCATAACACTGACTTTGAACCGCCATCACACCCTCAGTTTGTGCTACCAATCTCTCCGCTGCCATCCACGTGCCGCCACATGCTCGCCTGTAAGCACCACCACTGGATGGACGACCACTACTACCTGAGTGAGAATAATGGGGAGACGAGTGGGGAGATCAAGGAACCTGACAACCAGGCCCTCCAGAAACACCGCGTGCAGTTTTTCCAGGTAAAAATAGACACGTTATTTAATATTTGAACAGTAATTTATGATAAAAAAAAATGACATAAATAATAGTTACATGTGAACAAGTCCTTCCCTAGCAAGGAAATGTTTTATCAGCAGCTGCACATAAACTATACATAAACAGTAAATAAATATGCAAGTAATTCAGGATGCAATGCGTAATTTGTCGCAAAATGAAGTAACATTCATTCCATTTTGCATGCGATATTTTGAGTTTTTTATTTATACTCGTTTACACCAACCTAATTAGCAAAACTAAAGTTAAGTGGCTTTTAATTACTGTTTGTGTTACAGTTTGGTATTTTATTGCTTAGGAGGATCTTAACTTTACCTGTACTTGTAATAAGGTTGAAAAACATTTGATAACGTTAAAACCTACATGTAGTTATGTTTCATCCTTAAAGTAATAGTACATGTATATTGTTCAAGTAATTTTACAAAATATTTATTTAAATAAAAACTGGTAACTATTTGAAGGACACTTCTAAACCTTCTAAATATTATTTACAAACTTGTGTATTATTTTTAAATTCTAAAGGGAAACGTCCTGAATTGCTTGTTTGATCTTAGATTCTTTTTATAAACTGCTGAATTAAATTTTTTCATAGAGAATAATGTATCTGCCCAAGAATAGTATTATAACTATAAAAGTAAATGCAGTATGTTTCGAGTATAATATTAAACTACCATGGATTCGAAATCATGCTTTTGCTTTAGATATTTTTTTCCTAATTAATTTTATAAGTACAAGTAGAACGGTTTACAATCTAAAAACATATGTTTATAGAGAAAAAATTTACATTTCTGATTTCCTTAGAAAAATTTAACTTTGTAATCGATATTGTTTTTCCCATGAACTTAAGGCTGCAATTTATTGTTTCCTACTGCATTGATTTGGTATCGCGAGTGAAATGGGGTTTGATCTTTCCAGACTTTGGACACATTGCGGCATGGTGGCTCCCTCTGTGATGTGACGCTGGTGTGTGACGGAACAGACTTCTCTGCCCACAAGGTTGTGCTGGCGTCATGTTGCCCATACTTCCACACCATGTTCCTGGGCAACTTCCCAGAGAGTTTGGCTGAACGCATAGAGTTGAAAGGCATTGAGCCTGGCGCCCTCGAGCCGCTTATCAATTTTATGTACACTTCACGAATCCATTTGTGCAGGTGAGAAACAGTCCTATTTTATTTAAATACAAGCCAGTTTGATAGGAGAAAAATGGAAGATTTTTATGGGACTCATTTAAATGAAGGCTTTTTTTGTTGGAAAAGTGAGGACATTTCTTATTTTGCAATAATGTTGGCACTGAAATAATCGTTAATTTGTGACAATAATTTGGGAAATAGAAATTATTTAGTATAAGTTGTTTCTCTGCATAAGTAAAAGTTTTTATTCTAAGTGAGGATTCTCTTTTAGAAAAGTGCATTGATATATTGGCCTTTAAATTTGTATTTTTTCTCAAATTAGTTATCTTGCTTAGCAAGTAAAATGAAAGTTGTTTTTATTAAAATGAAGGGTTTCTTTTGAGAGAAAAAGGAGCTTGCAACAAAAAAGTAAAAGGCTGTTTTTAAAATCCAATTTTTTAAACACCTACCAATACAAATAAATACACTTAATTTTGGCCAGCTGAATTTTTTAAAATCAATGTATTTTTCAAATTGTCTGATGAAAAAATTAATTTGAGGGGGGTTTCTTTTACAAATGATGAAAGGATTTTGGAATTAAACAAATGGCTGAAGTATTTATGAAGTAGGTTTATTTGGCGTGAGGGTTGTTGTGGAAACTGAACCGATTTTTCCAAAAAAAAAAAAAAAAAAGGGGTTGTAGTAATTTGTTTTCTGATGACATTATTTTTTACAAAGGAAGTAAATGACTACTCCATTTTCCAATCTAGGGACAACGTGGAAGCCATTTTATCGGCGGCCAACCTGCTGCAGATGGACGTGGTCAAAGAACTGTGCTGCCAGTTGCTCAACACACAACTTTCACCAGTCAACTGTCTCCAAATTTGGCACATAGCTGATCTCTACTCATGTTACGATTTGCGCCAGAAGGTGGAAGCATACACGCAGGAGCACTTCACTGAGGTGGTGGGTGGCCCTGACTTCACATCACTGTCCAGGGAAAGGGTCGAGAAGATCATTTCCAGGCAAGACTTATACTTTTGATTTTGTTATAATTACGATTCAATAACAGGTTCCAAAAGTTTGCAAGTTGAATTTTGAAAGCCTTTGAAAGTGTTGGATCGATGGTGGGCCCGTGTCCACCTTGATCCATTCCGAATGGAAATATCATAGAATCTTGACAGTTGACAAGAACCTTGTAAATTGAAAAATTCGGACAAAATATTAATTGACATAATTCAAACTGAACATTGTGGTTCTTGAATATAAATGCCTTGACAACTAAGAATGTATTATACAAAGTGGATCTCATAGGGATTAATGTATTGCTACGTTTAATTTATTCAGTGATGTCTTGTCTGTGCCCTCTGAAGAGAAAGTCTATGAGGCGTTGATTTTTTGGACCAAACATGATGCAGAAAACAGGACTGCATACCTGGCCGACCTTCTTCAACACATTCGGCTCGTTTTGCTTCCCATGAAATATCTGGTCTTGCAGGTCAGTACTGATAGTAATTGATTAATGGGAAGGCAACATTCTGTTATGGGCTTTGAAAGACAATTCAGATGTTGCTTCTGATTTCAGGTGAAAGATGAACCCCTGATTAGCTCAAATTTAGAATGCTCCAAGCTGGTGATGGACGCCATGTCCTACCTGATGTTGAAAGACAATCCTGGTGGAGTGGCCAACCCTTCTGATGGAAACTATGAAGTAGCTCCCACAGTCATGGAAATAAAGCCCCGAGTACTAGCAGGCGTTGAAAAGGTAGCTATTGCTCAAGTTGTTTTCTGAACGATTATTGACATTTGTCCAGTTTTTATTGACGTCATTCTGGCGTTTTAAATGAGATTGATTGCATTCAAAATTCTTCCTTTTATGATCATTGGCAATGAAAATTGCTAATTCAAAATTTCTTTTAATTAAGGAACGATGTTAACTTTTTTGAGAATTTATACAGTTCTGATACAATTTGGTAATTTTACTAATTAAAACCACTTCAACTTTATTTCAATTTTTTATTTTCTAGAAAATTATAAGAAACATTTAGTTTTACAAAAATGACCCTGCCTTAGCTGATTAATCATTCTGCATATATTGGAGAATAACGGAAAAATGTTTCAGAAATTACCACTGTCAGGTTTGCCATAATAAACTGATGGTTGCTTGGTCGATTTCCGTCAATTGAGCGGCATCTCCAATTATTTAAAGCTTTACTAAAGAGTTAGTATAACACTTGATTGATTATCATTTATTGACCACAAAAATACTAAATGATTTCTGAAATTGTGTGTACATGATGATGGGTAAAATATTTTCTTTTAAGAAATAATATCTAAACCAGTTCCTAAATGTTAATAATGTTGAAGACATTTAATGAGTGTCTTTAAATTGTTCAAGTAAGATGGTTTTGGTAGCTAGCGGCAAGTCACTTCATGATCATCTTTTAACCGGGAACCAAAATTTAAAAGTCTAAATGAATTTGCTACTCCTGTATAAAACATGTACAGTTTTGATGGCTATCCCAATTAACGGGTAGTTTTGCTACAAATGCAGTACATACTGATCTATAACTGGCCATGAACTAACACTGATTTCTTCGCATAGGTCATGATGGTGTTTGGCGGCGAGGATGAAGCAGCGTTGTCTACGTTAGAGTGCTACAGTTTCCGTGACAAGTGCTGGCAGCAAGCGCAAACCATGCCCATCTTTTTATCCAAGGCAGGCTGTGTGGTTCTCAACAACAAGGTGTACTTGATCGGTGGGCACAATGGCTCTCGACACCTTCGAACTGTCATCTGCTACAACGCCATGCAAGATGTGTACAGCTATGTGGCCAACATGCACTATGTGCGCAGTGAAGTGGGCACCTGCGTCCTTGATGGCAAGGTAAGATAGAAGCTTTTATAACATGTAAAATGCACAATATGGGAGACCGGCGCCGATGGTCGAGTGCTTTATGCGCTGACCTCTTGATCCTAGCTAGCGGGGTTCACTCCCTGGTCGAGGTCGGTGAGAATTTTGAGGATGGGCAAAATTCTCTAAGTGGCGGCTCCTTTGGATGAGAGTTTTAACCGAGGTACTGTGCAGCCCCCATTTACACTCTGCACGTTGAAGATCCCTCTTGGGGAGGGGGGGGGGGTGGAAGTCCCCCTTCGTAAGGAAAATTCCCAGGTAGGGGAAGCTGGGACATCCCCTGACGTTGGTGTTTAGCCCTCGTGTGCAGAAATAGGCCAACGTTAAAAATCCACAAACAAACGACAAGATAAGACTGAGATAGGGCTTTTTGATTAGAATCACATTAAATTTAAGAATTTTACCTCTTGAAAAGTTTCTCTAATGTCAATATGTTGATAAATCCTATACCTGCAATGTAAGTGTCAAGTTTATAATTACTTTTTATATTCCATCTACCATTAAATATTCTTTATTGTTAGGTTTATGCTATCGGCGGCCACGATGGTACCACCTACTTAAGGACGGCAGAGTGCTATGACCCAACACACGACCGCTGGCGCATGATCGCCCCCATGCCCGGGGGTGGCAAGTCAGCCGTGGGCGTGGGCAGCGTGAACGGCCTCATCTACGTGCTGGGCGGCATCGACCGTGACGCCCTGGTAGGTACCATGGAGTGCTATAACCCCAAGACCGACTGCTGGACGGTAGTGCCTGGGGTCAAGTGTCCCAAGAAATATGTGGGCGTGGCAGAGCTACATGGGCTGCTGTACCTTGCTGGCGGGCGCTACAGTGACGACTCCTCCTCGCTCAAGGTGCACTGCTTCGACCCAAAGAGCAACAAGCTGAAGCAGGTGAAGGACATGCCTTGCACATTCCCCAGTCCCAGCTTACTGGCTCACAACGGTACTCTCTATGTGGATGGCCGCATCAAGCTGCTCAGCTACAACCCCAGCACGGACATGTGGATGGAATTGCGGGGCAAGTCAGTGTACCGTCACCACTCCATGGCTGCCATTGTGGACAGGCCAATACGGCAGTGAGTTCTAGAGGGTTTGATGTGAGTGTAACATGAGACTCGGGCTTGTAGCTGGCATGGTAATATCTTCAAAATCATTAGATAGCTCATGACTAGCTTGATGGCTTCTTGGGAAATCACCAGATTTGTCATGATCCCAAATGTATGGGTATGATCAAATTTGGCAGTGAGCTTTTACTGTTATTGGCTAATATGGTGAAAGAGGGCACAGGCTCAGTGCATCCCCATTTGGCCATTAAACCTGTTCGATTTTGAGGGTAATAAATCATATACTTGTAATTGAAAGATCTTGAGTACCCTTAAGGGGGAGTCCGAAGGTGCGATTTGCACCCCTTCCCACCCCCATTTGGTCGTTCAAAAAATCGACGTTAAATACCTGCAATGTTGAAATTTTGACGACGTCCAATTCTTCGGAAAATCAACGCAAACAACAATTATAATAAGTGTAGCCAAATTGGTAACTTATTCCCTGCGGTGAGAATTCATTAATTTTTCCGACATTGTACGCTCGGCAGATTACGGGAGAGGGACGTGTTTAATTTCTGTGCCAACGGCAGTTATTGTCATTGTTAGCGACTAGCGACTGGGCGTTCCTGGAGATTTCCAGGCATGCGGAACAGTTAGCGCGGAAATTCTAACGCCCGTAATCTGTCGAACGTACCATGTCGGGAAAATTAATGAATTCTCATCGCAGGGAATAAGTCACCAATTTGGCTACACTTATTATTTTTTTGTTTTCGTTGATTTTCAGAAGAATTGGACGTCGTCGAAATTTCAACATTGCAGGTATGTAACGTCGATTTTTTGAACGACCAAATGGGGGTGGGAAGGGGGGCAAATCGCACCTTCGGACTCCCCCTTAATTCTAAATATTCCATCATCACAGTCATCCATCCTCTTATCGCTCAAGATTAAAAAATATTTTATTTTATCAAGTTAAGTTTTTTAAAGAAATAAGTGCACTTGATATGGCACAGGGTTTTGTTCACTTGCCATGTCATGTTCCATTTTGAATTATTAGTATTTATGCCCATTTTTAAATTAAACGGGAATTTTAATTATGGATGGAAATTGAATGCTATCAGTCCTGGCATTACAAGTATATGGTTAAATTCTCTTTGATTGGTCTTAGTGCAAATACCTGCAGACCTTTAAAATTCTTGAAAAAACTGAAACAAATTGTCTAACATTATTGCTATTCATTACAAATTAGAATAATTTGTGAAGTAATTCAAGGTTGAACATTTTGCAATTTAAAAACGAATTCGTTGAATATTTGTTTGATTGCAATAATGCACCAACTTCTAAAATACTTCACCCACTAAAGAGACATGGAAAAGTAATATATTGTGGACAAATTAACATATATGCAGGGAACTTATAACATGATTTTTTTAATTGTTACAATGCAAATATTGGTTATTTGACCTTTATTGCTAGTAAAGAAATGGTTAGTGCTATAATGAACATTATGAGGGTTTTTCAATTTTCAGAAATGGTTTAGTGCTCTTAAAAACTTTGCATTATTGAATCAAGAGCTACTTTTTTGATAAATAAAGAAACAATAAGCAAAATAACTCTTAAATAGTTGTGTTTAATACATTATTTCTATTTTTAGTGTGTTGCAACTACTTTTCTTTTCTAAAAATACCAATTTTATTCAAAACTCATAAGTTGCAAATAATTTTCATTAAGTTTACCATTGTTAATACATTTTCTGGTTTGTTCTATGAAGATAATGTACAGATATCCACAAAAGTTCTTGATTTGATACCGCCAGGGATTTTAAGCAGAGATGCAATTGCAAATGACATGTTTGAGAAATAAGAAGTAATGAGAGTCTTCAGAAATGTTTAGGTAATTATTTTTTAATGCAGCTTCATTTTCAAAACACAGTTGTCAAAAAATTAAAGCACAAAACTATGTATGTTTTGTGGTTTGGAAAAACTCTGTTTCTTTTTTATTTTTTAAAATTGTCAACTCATTGGTGAAATATTTTAACAGTGACTGATTAATATTATGTGATAATAATATTATGGGGCTGTGAAAATCTGATTTGTGGCATGTGTATATGTATCTCAGTCAGCATAATTTTGCCAGATGTGATGTTTTGCCCTGATTGCTCATATCGGCAAGCTAGCATCTGCCATTGTAAGTGATTTTATTCCTATACGGATTCTCAAATTGTGGGTATTTATCCAGAACGTCTTTCTGTTGTGGTTTTTATTTATGGGAAAGTGTTAATTCTACATGTTATATGCCGTATTGTGCGAGCAATTTGTGTTAGAACCTTTCTTTGGCCCGGGACTTCCCGCTTTCAACCTGCCCCTCCTTAGGTGTTGGTAATAAAACGTAGCCGGGCAGCATGTGATATTGTCGCTGTAAATGCCAGATCATTGTCATGTGGGCTTGCGCCAGACCTTGTTTCCCAATTGTCCGAGATGCTTTATTTATTTAATGAGAACACTAATGATCTGGGACCTAATGTGCAAGTTCTAATGACAGGCTCAGAAATAAATTGTGGCATTTGGAATACCAAACATGGAGAATGCTTTACGAAGATGTATTCTTGTAGAATAGTTACAATACTAATTGTGAAGAGTCAGTTTTGTAATGGCACAAATTGGGGGATAATGCAACCAGATTACTAATACTTTTTTATATGATTTAAGGAAATATGAATTTCATTACTTTGTCAAAATACACCAATAACTAGCCCAACCTGAAAATATGGCAGTTATTTCTTTTCTATATGCATGTATTTACACAATAAATTTTTGAATATCCAGAGATTCTAACTTGCACAAAGAACACTTCCTTAATCCAACAAACGATTTATGAAAAAATTATCTGAAGCTTAAACTTCTCCAAGATTATTTACGTACTTGCACGTTTCAAATAACGAGTAGAAATGTTCCAAATTGTAACATTTAAAAATCCTCCATGGTTTAGTGATAATATATTGTATACGCATTACACACACAAAGATGTTAGATCAAAACCCTACATGATTTTTTAACGCCAAAGAACGTTTATTGTGACTAGATGTATCAAATACAGAACTGTAAAGGAAAGGTGCTGCTCAATTCCAGGAGGCGGGCAGACGTAACCACCGACGTTAGTGAATCAGACTCCAGTTGGTCGGTGCATTGTAGGCCAGCAGGATCGGGCAGTGGAGCAACAATGATAAATTCTCAGCTGTGAAGATAACGAAATGGTTAAACTTACAAGATTAGGAAGATGAGTCAATATAGGAACAGTTTTACCATCCAATTGCTGTGTTATTAGAATCCAGTCATTCAGCCAGTGAAGCATTTCCGGGTTGGTCAAACCAGTAGGGTTGAGGCCCCGCAGTAAGCAGGCATGCCGGAGCTGACCAGCATCCAAACTTTGCAGGCTGACGCGTAGGATGGCCAGGTCCATCTGCCGAAGAATGCCAGCGTGGTACCAGAGGCGTCTACGGCGCAACCCTAACACGTTTAAGTGATGCATTCGGCATAGGCTTGACTGCAACAGAAAAAAGCTGATAACAGATATTTATTTAGCCATACCAATTTAAAGCTACTGACCATGTGGCTGAAAGATAAGTGGTGCAGTGCATAGGGGGCATCCGTAAAGGCAGCTTTCACCGCCATGATTTCTGGAACTGTGGGGTGAGTACCACTTCCTAACTAAAAATAGAAAAATCCCAACGTATTTTATTCATTTAATATCCAGAATAAAATGCTTCCACAAAATCACATATGCTGCAGGTAAATTTTTAACAAAAATGAATTGAGATTTGTTTATTATCATTATTGTTATTGTTAACAGTATTTGCAGTTGCAACACTCACTTTACAGAAGATTTCCGCGCATTTCTCACGCAACTTCTCGTCGGTGATCGTGTGCGTCTTGGCCTGCAAGTGACGGAACACGGGCCGATAATTGTTCAGTTTCTGCTTGTGGTCCTGGAGGGCGAATTCGTTCCTCTGTTGAATACTCCAGAAATGAGATGATAGAAGTTTCTTTGGAAATGCATATCTGTAAGAAGATAGCAGAGATTTTCATCTTGAACACTTTTACAAAGCTCATGTCAGTAATTTTTACTCACGCTACTGGAAAGATGACGTAATTGGCAAAAGGAAGAGCGGAAATGATTAGAGTAGGAGCCACACGACAGATTTCCTGAGGCATCTAGAAAAGCAAATTGGACGCTGGTTATAGCTATTTACCAAAAGGAGTCATAAATCTACAAAATTGTGAACCTACTTTGTGGTATGTTTCAATCTCATGCAAGGTAAGCTGATGGAATTTTTTGCCCTGCACCAACTGCACAGCCACTGAAGTGTACAGTTTAAAATCCTGGTAGAATTCCCTGATGCCTACACGAAAAGATCAACCATTGTCATAATGACACTGCCATGTTTAAAAAAGGAAAATACATGTGCAGGGAAAGTATGACAGCCAACTATAATTGGAATATATAGTGGCGATTAAGCATTGCCACAACTTTTCTCTTAATTGAGATAATTTTTAATATTGACTGTTTTGAAAGTCGCACCAAAATTTTTATGTGGATTGCCATGAATAAATCAATCTTTTGAATATACTTTTTTTAACTACAATGATTCCTACACGCTTGACTAATCAATTAATTCTCAAAATTCATGACAAATTTACCAAGGAAATAAGTTTAATGCGAACGTGTTAATTGTCATTAAACTAAACAAATTCAGAAAGATCAACATCCTAGTAGCACAAGCGAAATTTCCTGTCTCCTAAAGATGCGTAGTTCCATTACCAAAATGTAAAAATTTAAGAAAACTGAAAGGTGAATCTACGAAGTTTGTCTTTCAAGCTTCTTGAGATTCCAACTCTTTCAGCATGATTATGAAGAGTAACCAAGATAACATTGGAATAATTATTTCTCTGAAAATTTTCTTGTCTTTTAATTTCTGAACAAAATTTGAGGAACACAGATTGATGAAGTTTCACGCTTTCATCTTGAAATCTCACAATTCTGGCCAGGTATTTTTGATTGCGGTCTTCCACAATTGTCTCAGCCAAAGTAATGTTCAATTCTCATCTTTTTTTCTTCAGGGTCTCGACCGCCACCAAACCATATCGCCACACTAAGAATTCGTGTAGAAATGAACCATGTGGACAATAAAGAACAGACTTGCCAATGGAGAAAACCTGGTAGATTTTAAAGACTCGAGGGAAGTTCTTCTGCAGCACGTTTTCATAGCCTTGGACGAAGCTGAAAAACTTGCTCAAGACAAAATTCCGGATCCTGCTCTTGGGCTCGAAGTACTGACTGGGACTGGAACTAGAAGGCTGCTTCAGGTGGTTCTTCTGGCAGTAAAAGCACACCCTGATACCGCTGGGAAACAGAGACGGTTAAACCTTTCACCATAACTGCACATTTACGGTAAATCGAGCTTCGCATTATTGAAAGTAAATATTTAATTAGGGCATGATGGCACAGTTGGTACGACACCGAGCAAACGATTGCGAAGATGACTCGACCGGTTGGTATATAGCTAGGACTTCGCAATCTTTGCTGATGTCATTGTGTCACCGTTGCTAACCCAGGTCAGCTACAGTATATCAGGCTACATATATTTACCAAAACCGTGGTTTTGCGTGTCGATAGGGGTGCAATAACATCGCCAGTTGCCGTTCTCGCATCCGAATCATATTTCATATCGCCGCTCTTTGGTTGCTTCAGGCACAGTGGATTCAGGTTTAGCTGCAGCTCGCCATAGTCGTTTCGTCTGCAAGCTGTCTGACAATCCCAGGTAAAGCAACGCGGACAATTTGAATTTTGAGTACATACATTTCATATTTTTGTTGGATCAAAAACAACGAAAAAAGATTTTTTATAGGTATTCTCGCGTATATATCCTCTAAAAAAAAAAAAAAAAAAAAGGCATAAAATAAGATTCTGAGGACAAATTAGCAACATTCTCAACCATCTTTTTGAGAATACAAATTTTAAAAATGTCCAGCATTTTCAGAGTACAAATTTGCCAAATCGTGGATAACATGCATTGAAATATTTTGTATGCCAATTTTATCGTTGGTCAGGGTAACGCTATTGATTTTTGGTTGTTCCAGCTAAACTTCACAAAAACAATAGCATGGAAACGGTCGAAAAATGAATTTTAAATTTTTAAGTGAATTTTGTTTTTTTGGTTCTTCATTTTAACCCACTTCCGGTCATTTTTACAGATCTTTCGAATTACAGAGTTCTCGATACGTTGTTTTTAGAAATAGCGTAGCGAGATGCTTCGATTGACACCAAAATCGGTCGTTTATAATAAAATTTATCTAGAAAAAATGAACTTTTGCTCAAAAAATGCTCCTCCTCCTGCCAAATGTCTTTAATAATAATTTAAAAACAAATCAGGTCGCTCTCACTTATTTTTTGTCGAATTCGCATTTTTTTACAAGTTGATAAAAAACGCATATTTCTTTTAAATTTATGACGTATTTAATAATTAGTAAGGATATTTCTATGTATAAATTTGTCTTTAATAATAAATTAAAAACATATCAGGTCGCTCTTACTTATTTTTTGTCAAATTCGCATTTTTTTACAAGTTGATAAAAAACGCATATTTCTTTTAAA
>JAQGBX010004300.1:0-15603 GCA_034698745.1 Megaphyllum sjaelandicum | reverse complement strand
TGTTGAAATTTCAATGTGACATTTTCTAAAACTTTTAATTTTCAATAAAAAAATCTGAAAAAATTCAGAGAACATACAGTATAAATATTATATTGTTTCATTTTCCAAAGTTTCAATACATGTACTTTTGGATAACGGGATCATAATGCGTGACTGAGAGAGGGTTAATACCGGTGCATGCATCTATGGGACTATCATATACACGTACATGTATGTTTCATTAATAAATGCAAAGACCAGAAAACGACTTGATCTTTACTCAATGCATGCAACGGTGTCACTGCATAATTAAATCAGGGTTAAAGACGTGCAGGCTAACAGATCAAACACCATGGAATCGCGCTTCGTGTACCTAAATTACAATTTACTAATGCAGAAGTAGTAAAAATATTTATTCTTAAATTCTATGAAAATTTCGCACCTCCATACTCCTTTTTGCTGAAGCTATAAAAGCGCACCATGCCGGAGTGCGAGGCATTCCACGCTCTCGATTAAATATCAGAGTCGATTGATTTTAAAATCAAAGTTTTACTAAAGTTTATCTGTATGGAAAGTTGAAGATTTTTCGACAGCAAGTGCATGCATGCATGGTCCGAGACCATCAGTTTGAGTGCATGTTGTCCGAGCACTCAAACTGATGGTCGTCACCAGTGATCATTATAACTTAACACTCGTTCGTAATTGGAGATAGGCGAGCTGAACTGCAGAGCCGAGTCGAGTCTTTCGATTATTGCTCGGAATCGATTACTCGAGATTCACTGGCTCGGAAATAATTGCTCTACCATTAATTCGCTATGAAGTAGGCCGAGACTATAGTTAATTTAGTCGAGCTAGATTTTTTCAGATTTGAAATTGTTGAAATTCCGAGCTTCGTGGCTCGAAAAAATAGCTCCAACTCGGCATTTCAACACCAAAAAACTCGTTTTGGCTCAGAAACTCACCGGAAGTTCAGCTCGGAAGCTCAGCTATTTGCCAACGTTGCAGTCCTACGGCGCTTTTCATCTCGAAACCTTTACATGTACATGTATATGCCCAACGAACATGGGCAAACCGTTTCTCAGTAGGTTTCACACAGCGAGCATCTCGCTAAGCACGCAAAGCTGCCAGCCCTAATAACCCTATTCCCCAAGGCCTGCCCCAGTTGCCCCTGTTAAAAAATGTATACATTCTAATAGAAACCGCATCCATTACCGAGATTTTTAGAGTACACCACTAAACTATTCCATCACGAGACCGGAGCACGGAAGCCCATCAAAAATACAAAGAATGACCATTTAGTTTAATGAAAAGCCCGTGTCGCATCGTGCGCATGCAAGGTTTATAGCGCAGCACGATGCCAGACGGAATGCTTCCTCCTGCAGGAGGAAGTTGGCAACCACCAGCTCGGCGAAGAAAACTTTCGGCCTTTATTGCTCATCAACAGAGCAGTTTTTACGACGAAACTATTAAACAAAGAAAATGGAAGATTGCTCGTCTATCTTCGCCTCGGATATCGAGGGAGATGAGGATGATGGCTACTAAGCCACGCCAAATTCCATTACTTAATAACAAGAATTCATCGGCTTTATGGAATCTGCCTTCCGCTACACGAGGAACCCAGAGGGATTGAAAGCCAGAATGGCTGGTAATGAAAAAAATTACCTACGCGTCTGCATCCTTAACTTAATTCCATGGAAAGGAGAAATCCCCAATAAGCCCTCATTATGTGCTACGTGGAAATGTCGAGTAAAAAGGTCTTTTTTGCTCACTTTTACAAAAGTGGCCCGCAAAAAACCGTAATCGAGTCTACGCGTAAAGGACAATAGACCTTTATGCAGAGCTGTACGCATGGCCCTACGCATCTACATAGCGATCGTTTCATGGAGTCAGCAACTAAACGAGCGTGCCTCCGCACTGCTTTCGGGTAATTTTTGTCAATGGAACGAATGCGCGAAAGGCACGCACGCAGACGAAATTTGCATAAGGTCCATTTCGACACCTTTCGTACAAATGCTGATTGTTGTTTTATCTTCGAGTATAAAATGCGTGCCAATGCCAAGACGCGGGCAACAAACCCAAACGACGTCACGCGCAGGAAGAATCGTCATCATCAAAATTCTAAACAGTGTAGTTTGGAGAGCACTATCGGGAACGTTCACCAATTCCATCTTCCTAGCCTAAACCCAGGCGTTTCCGAGTTACGAAGGACGTAACCGATCCCGAGACGGTTCGGTATATAGTCGGCGCTCCTGCTTATTGCCGTAATATAAAGTTAGAGCCTAGTAATCCACAGCTGGAATAATGGAATCGGCAAAGAAAAAGTGTATTATCCGGCGTGTCTATTAGACGCGCGCACGTGTTACAACTTCATTAGCATCGCAATTTCGCACGCAGATGCCAACAAAGGAGTAACGACATTAAACGGATCCATTACGCATATCTTCGCGACAAAGTCGCATTTTCTCGATTCACGCTAGCGTCTCAAAAGGCGCGAGAGGTGCGCTTTCAGAACCGCTTCTTTAATGCATCCGGTAGAGCGACCCCAGTGGATGGGAAAAAAAAGTATATTAACGGCTTTTGTATGCAGATGGCGTTTGCATGTACGCTAATTGGTTCAGCTCCCGAGTGGCGTCACAAATTCCTGTAACGCGCGGCGCACGTTCACCCTGACGGAAGCGGAAGACGCCTCGAGTGGTTACGCTCGAGGGCCGTTCGCCGCCGACGTCACGTGCCCCAGGAGTGAGATGCAACCTGACGTCACCGTAGCAACTACCCGAAATGGGAACATCAGCTTAATACCTCTCGGGATGGCCGCCATTTGCATTGATCCTGTCACTAATACTGTATTCACAATAAACGAATTGAAGACAAAAACGGTCATCACGCCAAAAATGTCATACGTCATTTCTACTTTTTGGCTGTCAAAAACGAAACGGTCGAGAGCTCTACTTTGTCTTAATAAATCGCACTCATTGTCTAATCTATGGAAACATAAAATGATAACCGAAAAAGTCAGTCCGAACCATTAAATAATACACGCGACAAAAGCAGGGACGTTTTCAAGATGGCGTCAACGACCGTTTGTCTTCCATTGCTTCATCGTAAATACACTACACCATACCGTTTCTGGACCGTCCGACTCGTCGTCATTATATAGCTGTCCGTTCTGCTATAGCGGCCCACTCATAATTTTGAACATTCCACGTTCAATAGAGGGCGCTGCAGCTTAATCGAGGTTTAAGCTAATAACTGGGCGGTTACTCATGACGGTTGCACGATTTGCTCGCATCACTACAAAAATCAATGAGACGGCTGTCGAAAGCCGGCGATTACATTCGAAGAAAATGTTTGGCAGTAATCATACAGCAGTATACAGTTGCTCGATTTTGATTGACGAAACAGCGCGACCACCCATCGCTGCGCAATAATAACAGCAATGCATTCTGAAATGAGCAGCTTTTGCAACGTTAAAAAAAATGTCCATCCCTTTTGCGCATGCTCCCGATTCTCGCGGGACAAGAATACAATGCAAAAACGGATTGTAGGCTACACATCTTTTAAAAATTTAACTCGGTACAGCCTCGTCGACATTTATACCGTGACTCTGAGAATATTTCATTTTATGATCATCAAAAGGAAAATTACTATAGCATACTTGCATGTCTTGTCTTATCGAGCAAGGCAATTATCGGGTGCACACGAGCCATCATGCTAGTGTAGATGGCACAGCGATTTTTACGGGCATTCTATCGAAAGCATGGTGTAAATGGCATTATGCTTCGTTACGCCGAATGCGTTTCAGATGGCGCTGGGATTGCATTTATTTTGGGCAGAATAGTCTTTTTCGGTTTTCAATGGCGCCATCCATTGGCCGAATTGCCCCATTTTTTAAGTGGTGCCTTTTTCGTCACTGAATGGTTCGGTGTCCTTCGCGGACGCGCATTAAAAACTTGAAAGGACTCGTAGACATTTCCCAACCTAACACCTAATATAATCCCATAAACCGAGCTCAATTTAAATTGCCGAAATCACCTTTGCATATCGATTTCAAGCAGAGTACCTCGTCCGTTCCCCTCCTCCTTCAGATAGCTGACGGAAAGTTGCGCATAATTTCCAAATTTCTGCCACCACCTACACTACAGTTAAATACGAGCTGCAGGCTGACGCAAATTGAATTCGGCAGGCGTCACGTGGCATTCCCCAGGTGGTCGTCAGTGAACCGAAGCGCGCCATCGGTGAACGTATCCCTCCGCCTGGAATCCTGGAATCCTGGAGCGAACCCTTGCTTCTCGCGGGAATTGCGCGCGCGCTGAGGCATGCATCTTATCGCGCTAACCTTTTCGACGCCGAATGACGAAATTAATATGCAAATGCGGAATCTGGTCTCTGGCTTGAATTTTAATCACCAGAGTCAACGCGGTGCCCGGAGTGTAGCTCTGGCTCCAGCTAATTTCTAATAAATATTTACTCGAGGGGTAAAAAATCACATTTTAGAAATCTACATCCAGGACGCAAATAGGATGCAAATGAGGGCATCTGCTCCGCGTCGCTAATTAGGAGCGACGGGCGCGGCTCATTAAGTCGAGAAATCGCCTAATCAGGGTGTCTGGACACATTTGCATCGCAGCGAGCTAGTCTGGGACACGCATTTCGGAGCATCTGAGGCTAGTCGCGAAGATGATGGGCGTGCTCCTTTCGCAAGGTCAGCAACAGACCGAGGCCAATATAGCCTATTGTGCATCCTCATGACGCCGCGATGTACGAAAAAGCTGCCATTTTGGAAGTAGCGAGCTCGTCAAATGATCGCATTCTTTTACAGAAATTGACATGCTATAGACTCCCGCTTATTTTGGAATTGAATTCCCAGGATTGTCCGTGAAATGGAAAATTGAAAACTACAGGGTCCGTAGAAATTAGAATTTCCTTGAATAATTATAAAGTTATACAGAGCTACGAGAAGCGAATTCATTTTCCACGAATGGGAAGCAAAGCAACCCTTTTAACTATACTGTATGTCTGTCGTGATGTCTAGTAGTTTGTGTTGACAGTTGCGCTAAAAGCACTCTTCAAAATCCGTTACCTGCAGGGAATCCCACCTTGGACAAATAGTAATTCGACAAATTAGAGGTTAGCATCCTCGTCTTGCATTCGGTAGACCCGGGTTCGATTCCCAGGTCGGTTATCATCGATTGTGGTTTTTCATGGTCTCTCACAATTCCTCCAGGCGAATGCTGAGATAGTTCCCATATTAAGTCGGCCATGACCGTCTTCCTATCCTAATCCCATCCCACCCTCTTCGTTAAAATCCCAAAAATGGGAAAATTAATTAAATTGAGAATTTGGGGTCAATAAAATTGTATAATGATCCTTATTGCCACATGGTACTATGTACTGACTGCAGGGTAAAGAATTGAAATTGAAAAATTGGAATGTTTTGTTGCAACTGCCATATATACATTGTCACAAGAGTGGTTAAAGGTTCCCACGGTTTTTCTACCTCAATAGCCAAAAGTAAGAACCGTAACTTGCTTTTAAAATCTTTCTTTCCATTTTATTATATAGGTTGCGGCATACTGCGGTTTTTTCCATGTTTGACGGGGCGAAAAGCGATGGAACTTCAACGTCAATTTGTATCCAGCCAAAACCGAAATCCGAACAAGATTTTGGTTGGGCTACCGTATAGGCAAATGAGCAAAAAACTCGGCAGAATTTTCTACTAAAAAGCTGGAAAAGCTCGCAACTATTGCATATACAACAAACGAACGTTGGGTTTGAAAACCTTAGACGCGAGCGCCTTAAATCTTCAACGTGAAATTCGGTGGCATCTCACCTTTCTCTCAAGCGACAAAAGCTCGCAGCTCCGAAAGCAAATTGCAAACTTTCACTTCCATCTTGCTAATGACTAAAACGCCGGAGGTCCCAGACATTATAAACCCAGTGGAAATAAAGATTATTAAATTTTGAAAGAAATATCTTTCTTTTCGCCGACAGCTCAGAAGCCGAAATTGCTAATTACGGCCGCGCGAGAGAATGATTGGCGTTCACCGTCTCGCAAATTAAGCTCAACCAAAGTGGGGGTAATTTCCCTAATTGGCAGTTAGCGAGTATAAGTGAACAACTGACATGGAAAGCTGAGGCCGCTTATGGTCTTTTGGAAACGGAAGATGACGAAGCACGCATCTTATCCACCATGGGGTGGATTAACTAAGATTTAGAGGCCTTAGAAATTTTAGAAACCTAGAAAACCTTTTTTTCTCTGCAAAAAAAAATGTCATACCATACGTATATTGGAAATGACTTGCCTATAAAATTAGGGATGCCTATAGCGAAAAGCCTATGATAGATAAACTTTTATAATAAGAACATTTCAAATATCAGCATAACTAACGATAATAATTACACTAATAATTTTTTAATGTGTAAGGAAACCGTTTTCTTGCCATAGGAAGACGTATAGTTATTTCTTAACAAAAATACAGGTAACAACAGAAGAATAGCTATACCTATTTGTATGAAACCGACATGTTGTCCTTATAGTAACATGTATACATAGCAAGTAATTAGTTTTGTTTTCATTGATTTATGTCTGTTATTTTTGTTAATTCAAAAAAATGGCTTACTACAGTATAAACTAATTCCTTTTTTCACGTGGGTTAATTAGCATATTAATGAGTTGATTAGACTCTGGTGGTTGTGGGCTTTCAGTAGACACCTTATTTGACCTAGTTCAACTCGATATTGAAACGGGAAATACGTCGAAAGATACCGAAAAATACAGCGAATAAGTAAGATCGAGAAAGTACTTACAGAGTACGGTGAGGATGGCAGAATCTTTGAGAGGTTTTAGGCGGCCGTCATCCATCGCCTGATTGGCTGCCTCACAGGAGAACACTTCTTCATCATCGAATCGTGATGCTGGAAAGGTTAGCGTGCTGGTGGACACGAAGGTACCGTCCTTGTCCTCGTCCACTGCCATAGGGGGCAGGTCGGAAATTGGCGTAGTACCATTGAACCAAGTGATGGTGGCTGCTGGTCGCGCCTGCTTCGCACTACAAGTCATGCTCACTGTCTCCTTTTCGAACGCAGTGTCGTCACCTTGGAATTCCAGTTCTTGCGGAGGAACTGACAATGAAAACAAAAGGCAGAATTTTTAAAAAGGAGAAAAACTGATTTCGGATTAACCAGTATGAACCAGTCTGACAGACATTATATATGCAATGGCAACTAAATGGCAAAAACATTACGTTTGTCTATATATTCAACATTTTTTTTTAATTTAAGGTAATACAAAATGTGCTACCAGAACATGAATAATTTCATTTCATGCAGTCTTCAAATCTAAAAAATGTTGCTTTCAAAACAACTTCGGAATTAAATTTCTTACGCAGTTTTAAACTGCACATTTAAACTGTCACCTTACTTTTGAAAGTAAACTATAGCTTTAAAATCTTAAAAAAAGGGAAATTTGCTTTTGAAACTAAAATCCAACTGAATTTCAGAACTAATAAACACCATGACAACTCGCTTTTCCTGTTCTCACAAAACGCAGAAGTTGCATCGAAGGAAGTGTAGGTATCATCGACCAGCCTTTTCAAGTACTCACTAACGGGCCGTTCCGTTATCTTAAATGCAAGGACTCTAAAAGTTGCATTTTTTAACTCAACGTTCGTCGCATATCTGGCTATACAGAATCCCCAAACAGCAACTTTGATGGATGGCGGTGATTAACAGCATCAGGCATTCTGGGGCATAAAAAAAACGTTCCCAACTACGAGTAAGCCATAGAGGCAAGCCCGCCGTTTTGTACTTTAATTCCCAATTTCTGAGAAATAAAACTTTTTTTGAAACGATAGCAGTAAAAGTATGGCAGGGCGCTTCGTAAGCCTTCTCGAGACGTTTTTCTTTTCGTCTAAAGAAAAAACGGACGAATTTATTATTCATGTTAGTAGCGGTGGCTGACAAGCGATTGTGAAATGAAGAATGGCAGGCAGGCAGCGGGGTTTTTTTTTCCGCTAAATGTCAAAACACAAAAGTGCGCGCCCCCGTCGACGATTTACGTACACGGCGACAGCCCTTCGGACCCGTTGTCAAGAAATTTATCGGATGGCGCATACGCGATCCTTTTGTTGACAAAACTCTTGTTATGGCGCATAAAACATGCATTATGGGGGCACTCGGGCTGAGGACATTGTGTCGGGATGAATGCCGCCGATTTGGCAAAACAATTTGCTTAGAAACTGCGCTGAAGTGGCGAAAAACGCTTCGAGTACGGCCTATACGGTCGAGTTCTAGCGGTGAGTTTCGTATACGTAGAAACGCGGACGAGTCGTAGGGAAAAGTAAAGTATGGCCCCTGAAAAATATGCATGGACTAGGTATTGATCACAGTGGACGATGGGTCATTAAGAAATTGCACGAACGCGTCCTTGAGAAAAGCGGACGGGCGCATGTTTGAGAAATGCCTTTTTTTTTCTAACCGAGAGTATTAGTGAAAAGTACGCGTTGTTGAGAAACAGTCAAGCCTTTGAAAAAAGTATACGGAAGAGTCATTGAGAAGCACTATTTTCAACTCACTGAAAAAAAGCGGGAGAGGCGTGCGGGAATGGGGAAGAGCTTGTTTTATTAGTACTAATGTAATATTACTCGGGTTCCCCCTTACAATACCTTTAGAAAGCGTTTTATTATTTTAACTGCACATATTTTTTTACGCACCATATAAACGTTAAAATACTTGGAAAAGTTAAAACAATTTCATCAGCTCTCAAGATGTACGTTTATCATCTCTTCTAAACCTCGATTGATTTTAACTACAATGCTTCCGTGACAATGCGTGTCCGTCTTTGTTAAAGTTTCCGCACTAATAATAAAAACACAATAGCAACAGCTTCAACAACGGTTAGAAAATGCACTATCTCGCATGTTTGCCGTCTCGAATTTCCGTTTGCGGAACTTTCATGCTCTAAACATGAAAAAACTAACAAAAACAGGGAAAAAAACACTTTCATCAAGCAAAAATATCCTTGAAAGTCAGCCGCCGCTTAGGAAGTTTTTCCGAAGCAGAAAACTTAATTCTGCCCGCTCGAAAAACGCATCCCCTTTCCCATCCTGGAAGAGCAACCCCGCATAACAGCGAAGCCATCGGTGATTGCCTGCTTTCGCGGCCCTTTAGAAACTAATTTGAAAGCAAGCGACTCATCTGTTGGGAACCGAGTCAAACACGACGGGATCTTCTCTCTTTATTTTTCATCTCCAAACGCCCATTTCTCCTACCAAAAAATACTGTAATTTTCATTTTTTTCAGCCAGATTGAAGACACCGAAATCGCTCGAACCCGGTTTAACTCGATTCGATCAAACGCGGTGAATTGGACCGAACACGTAATGGAAAAATGTGCGTGGGCTTTTCGTTCAATTTAATTGTTGAGGTATGGAATTTGAGACCACCTGCGTTTAAGTAACTTCCTATAAATTTAATAAAAGACATATTGCCGAAGACAAATACGACTTCTTTTTGTCGCCGGAGATCCGGTGACGTAACAGGCCATCAAAGCGCCGTTCGCATGACAACGTTCATTCTCCACTTCGTGTCTGGCTCGGCAATTATTTCCAAAGAAAACAACTCGAAATAGACCCCCATTAAAAGTAATTTAATAAAGATTATTTGAAATCTGGCTGGGCTAACAACCAGCCCAGTAATTGGATTATTATTACGAGGAATCAAAGCATGACTCGGTAAGGGGTAAACAAGTTCTAACTTGGGAGGATGGGTGAGCTCGATCAAGGGGTTAATCCAGCAACAAAAGATAACTAAAGCCCTCGCATAAGATAGGAAATGAATTTCGGTTTCCATGGACATTCCGTTTAATGGCTCGGCTTCGCATCACGCGTTAATTTACGAAACAAAGGAAATCGAGTTAAGGAATTAAACTATTCGGCGAGAAGTTGGGAAGTGGCCTTTCAAAATTGATCTCCCGATCTTTTCTTTTTTTTTGTTCCGGTATTCCATTACAGTATTTCAGGGCGAGATATTTCAAAACTATATACAATTCCAATTTCCTTTTTCTTTTTCGAACGCTTTAGTTATTGAATAGTGTTTAAATGGTGAGGTGTTTGAAAAGGTCCATGCCCGGCTTTATCATATTTATTTCATCAAATCTGTCGTGTCAGGATGTGACTTACCGAAAACGTCGATCTGCACCCACGCCACGAAGGCTCCCTCGAGTTTGTCGCGGGACTCCAGGGTTTCGTGGTTGACTCGACACGTGTAGCGCGCCAAGAGGTCGTTCTTGGCGACCTTGATCCTCACGATGCTCTGTCCCGTGCCAGTGCCGTCGGTTTCCAACTCCTCGCTGAAGAATCCCCCCAACGATTGGTTGTCCTTCCACCAGGACACTTGAGCCGGGGGTTTGCCACCCGTAGACAAGCAGGTCAAGCTAATCATCTCATTCACGTGAAACGGACCAATCAGAGTGGCGGTCACTCGGTCGTCAACTTCATCCTCCTGTTCGAGTTCAATTTCGGGCGCGTTCGGTATGGCTGAAAATAAATAAAAGTAAATGTTTTAGTTGTTTGAAAATCGAATTGAGCTAGAATAAGTTTCGTCCAGTAAAAATTCTGTTTTAGACATCAGCTGGCGAATGCGACAGCTTACAGAGCTAGCAATTCGGCTGCAAGTCGACTGCTAATCATACGATGCTTTGCGAAAAACTGCGTGATCACGTACACAGAAATTCAATCGGGATGAATAAAGCATGGGTATATATTGCACATGTTTTAAACAAATTAAAATTATATCACTTTCTGCAATTTCATCGTGAGCATTCCAATAATCGGCCTAAAGTGCTTGAAAAGGCTTTCCAACCATTTAAGAGTCAAACTGTTTTTATTTGAATGTAATGCAAAAGACTCGATTTAAAACGCGCCATTCAATAAGAGAATTGGTTTTACTTATCAACCAAACAGAGCATCTTGAGGATAAATAAAAAAGCATGCACACTCCCTTTTCAGCGCTTTCAAAGTCAGGTTTTGATACTCCTAATCACTAATCCGAGTTATTGCCTTTAAAATGGCTTTTTCAACAAAAAGCGTACAGTGTACAGCCATTCGGATTATTACAAGAACCGTTGGTGCGATTAAATTGCTCGACAGAATTTCGCGTTAGTTTTACACATTCATTAGACATCTTCTGGGCCTTCTGTCGTAAAATTTGCATTAAAAGAACGAGCACCGAATTAGGGTTTTAGAAGTAAAGAGGAGGTATTCATTACATCTAATGAAGCTCATTTCCATCGAGAAAGTGTATCAAATGCACGCATGGATTTCAGAAGCTTTCTTAAAAAAAATTCCCTATACATACGTATACATCATAAATACTGTATAAAAAGAACAGATCGTAAATATGCTTTTAAAAAAAGCTCGTTTTACGGTTAAATAAAAATCTTAAAACTGTAAAATGAAAAATTTATAGTTATGGGACTTGTTAACATTAAACTCGCGAAACTGTTTATCTTGCTAAAAATATTGACTAAATACATAAAGGTATTTTGAATTCAATTTGCAAATGCTGCTATCGTGTATGCAAATGGTGTTCCAAGTGCAAATGTGGAAAGTATGATCAGCGGTACTACAAACTCGCTTTTGCCGATACTGCGAACAATGAATTTAAGGTCATTCTTGTATTTTTCTACATAATACGTATAAAACGCGTGCGTGTACATGTAGAATGTTTTTGAAATTCAAATTCGAAAGAAGCGTTCAGAACTGAATTGGAAATTTTTTCTCACATTATTTATGAATTCAAAATTATCCTTTTTTCAATAAAATGTTCATACCATCCATGCAAGCTCGCGCGCGCCACCTGTTCGTTTCCGATGGGGTTCGGGCTTCGACTGGCATTCGCCAGTCACATTAATGTTCCTATTGCATATTGCGCGCCCATAAAACCAAGCTAGGATTAATTTTAATGATGATGCACGATTATCTAATTCTGCCATATCAAACCGTTAAAAATGGATACGCCAGGCCCACCAAAAGCCATTCTGCATAAATAACGACTCGCTCTTCGGAAAATAAAATGGGCTAATAAAAATTATTACATTTATCCATGGCTGAGAAATGCATCCCTGGGTACCAAATTTGGAATTATTTGCACATGAGTGCAGCTCAATTTCGTCAGGATTATTTATGCCTTAGCATGCGTTGCCATTACGAAGACGTTCGCATAGTCGGCACGCCATGGTGATGCAAGCGTGTGTATTTAGCACGATTATTGAACTAGACTTTTTCGTTACATCGCAGTTGAGGGCTGTTCATTTACTACGTCACACGAACTTAATATGGCACGCTGATGTATACTGCATTATGCGGTGCGTATACTAAATATTAAAAAAACAAAACAGAAAACCACGTTTAGTCTTCCCAGAAAAGGAATGTCAAGCTAAACGAGAGATGTCGTGAAATTTAGCAAAACAAATTCGAGTTCAGTGAATTAATGGTGGGCGAGCAGAAATAAACCAGCAAGGATCTAGCACCGATGAGTGAGTGCAAATTCAGAGAAAAGCATCCAAAATAAATCAGCTTCTAGTTTGGTTTAGGGATTCCCTAGCCATAAAATAGTGAAGAAGACATCCACTTTGGCATAGATTTAAGTCAGCCGGTATTCCGTTCAGTTTCAAACAGCACAACGAAAACAGCACGACTAAATTTAGCACTTTCAACCGATCGAGATGGAGATTTATAATCAAATTCTTGGTAAACAGCGACCCACTCGAAGAATTGAATTTCACTGCGAGTGTAGGTCACTAAACGGTGTGTTTATTTAGAATTACAGACGGTTCCCAGTTGAGCTCATCTTTTTCGATTAAACATTTTAAAATTAAAATATCCTGGTTTCGGTAAATAAAATCACGAAACCTGCAAGCTTAATCGAATTAAAATGGCATTACAAATATGCATACTAACTCATGCCAACGTGTTATTCGCATGTTTTGAGGTAACGTCTTCCAGTCTATAGCTAATAAAAGGCTGCACGGAGATCCACTGTAAAAAACTCTTGAATACGTTTCTCAAAAAAAAATAATAAAATGCCTGTACAGTATACTTTCCGTCATTTAAGTTAACAAGCAAGTGTTGATAGAGATGAATTTATTGGATTTTTTTCTGAAAATAGTTTAGGACCTGCCACCGAAGACGCTCATGGACCTTGCCTTTGTCCATAAAGTTCACACTTTTAAAAGAAAATCTAACAGGAGTTGGAGGACTGGATCTTGGCAAATGATGACAAATTTATGGATGACATAATTCCAAAACGATGAATGCAGCAGGGTGGGTGACAAATCGTTTTCTTTTTTTTTCCTTTTCTACTCTGGGTAGCTGGCAGCCCATTGAGTTATGGCAGATGTTGGCAATACATCATTAGCCTTCCAATTCTCTTTATCACAGCCCTGCTTTGATAATATTTCAAGTAATCATTTCATCGATACTCCATCGAAAATTGGATGCATTTTCCCCGAGACGATCTAGGGCCATCCATTAAATCCGGGAAAAATGGGATCGGCATAGACTGAGATTTTGTTCCAAAGATGTCAACGCAAAAACATTTGAAAAATGAAGTTTTCGAAACGTTTGCTCGTGAAACGCCATTCTTTATTACCCTCAAGGAAAAATTACTTCATAATACAGTACTTAAATGGCTATTTTCTATTAAAAACCTAATGAAAACGAAAGATGATTCGAAAATTCACTTCATTTCAGAAGGCTTTTTGAAGTGCAGAGTTACGGCTTCTTATGTAAGACGTTTTCTAAAACAACTGTAAACGGAACGAAGAAGTTTCTTTCCAAATCGTTCTTAAGGGAAAATAAATTTTATAAATTTATTCACCTGATAAAGCTAGAACAACATTCGTGGTTTTTATTGTAGCAGCTATTTACTTTATGACCAACTTATCTGGTCTCAGGATGCAGCTATGCAGCTTTTTTTAAGCGACTAATGTGAGGGAATATACAGCATAGCGTGGATTCTTCTGCATTTTTGCAAAGAACTGAAGGCAAAAAAATCACACTAAAACATCTTCATCGTGTTCGGTAACTAATATCGAATCATTTTAAATGCTTTAAAATTCGGATTATTCCAACCAATTAGATAGTAAATGTATTATGTGAAACATAACGACGTACGACGTATGCTCTCATACAGTACGTTATTGCAAAAAATGGTGCGCAATTCTCAGAAATACAATTTTTTTCAGAATCCATTTTTAAATGTTTTTTTTAAATGGAGCGCTATTTACTTGATTTGTAATTATCACTAATCAATAGTAACCGAAACTTATTTGTATTTGTACGAGGTATATACTTACATGTACATGTAAGAAAAGTTATTTTAACACAATGTTATTCATACCAAATTTTAAAAAATTATTACATGAATAAATTCCGTGATCCTCGCAAGAAAAGTTAACTCAACATTCCCTTCCTAAGTTTCCTGTACTTTGTTTTTCAAAAAGCGCTTGAGTTTTTTTTTCCAAAAATATCTCTTGACATTTTTAATGGACAGCCCCTAGCTGAATATTTATTATTCAGACCGATAAAAAATGGGCCATCAATTGATAACGGCGGCGCGTGTAGCTGCCGAGGTTGCCAACAAAAAACTGTTACCTAAGACATCTAAAAATAACGCGGGCAGATGGTCCATAGCCAGAAGGCAGAAAGAAATGGAAGTGGGTCGAATATGCCAAAAATATTAACTCTCCGATATTGGATTCTCGTGTTACGCTAAACGAGAGACGATGGAATAATAAGGGACTGCGCGACTGGGGAGTAAATCAACGTCAGTGTTGCCGAGTGCAGATGCAATTATTTCCGCAACTGAAAATCAATGCCGTTCTTATTACCAAAAAAAGAAATCATTTTGGGGGGCCACTCGCAACGGAAATAATGAAGCTCCTCGGAATGGCTTCGGACTTCTGTTAATCACGACAATCCCAGCATCTTACTCCTAATTCGAGAAGCCCTCAGAGTTTGACCCTTAACCTCAGCGGCTCAAAGACGAGATTAAAGGGAAACGCGGCAGAACTATGGATTGGATTCTGCTTTTATACCGTCCGTCATAAACAACGCAATGGGAAATATTACGAGTAATAAAAATATCGGAGCACTTGTCACGAATTTCACGGCACTTTTTAACTATACGTCCAAAGATGGCGCTGTCGTGGCCCGGATATGAATGGGGCAATGCTGTCTCTGGGCGGAGATGAAAACTCGATAGAATTAAATCGGAATATAACTTATTCTAACGCCATAGCTCTTTTTATTTTCAACCCAAAAAGAAGTTGATGAATACAATTGTAATTCAAGCTTGTAAAAATGACGTAAAGCGCCTCGCGTTTTCTTTCTAGCATCAGTATTACAAAAAAAAATCCATTTCAGGTTACAATACTTTTACGAAAGAAAAATCCCTCATTATATAGAAAATGGGATTTTCAAGAAATAATTTAAATAATAATGCATTCATATACTCCACCTGGAACAGCCTGCAAAATATGGGTTAGGTTTCTATTTCTATTTCTATTTCTATTCTTTACTCTGCAGTCAGTACATAGTACCATGTGGCAGAGGGGATCATCATT
>JAQGBX010004299.1:0-15604 GCA_034698745.1 Megaphyllum sjaelandicum | reverse complement strand
TCTAACCCATACCTTTGGTTTACGTGATCTTAGGTTATGGGCTGGGTTGAACCTCTTTGGTTACTGCTACCCTTAAAACGCATGCCGCATTCTTATCCCGCTTGGTGGCACTAGTGTACGCCAAGTGGCAAGCGCCTGCAATAAGCATGTGTTCTCACTCATAGAGGTAGAATTTTCAAAATGTATGTTACCTTCATTAGCTGTTTCGTGATTATTTTGTTCCGCATTATTTTTCCAACCAATTGTTTCGCCCGTTTTTTTGTTGTCCCATTCTAAAAATGACATCAACGGTGCGAAATACTCCAACAGTGCGCTGGCATCAATTTTATCTTCTTCTCCTTGGGTGATTACTTTCATGGCGTAAGACCAATGCTCGGACGAGCCCAGCTTCATCATTTCCCTGTATTTTTAAAAATGGTCGAAATCAGTAATTTTGCGCAGAATTTTTGTTCATCTCGAAATGTGTACCTTAGCAGCTGTCCAGCTTTCTTGCTATTGTAAATATCACATTTGAAAAGGGGTTTCGCGGGATCCTTCGGAATATACTGACCACTGGCCTTGCACAGTGCGCGGTGAAACTGGTATTTAACGATGTCACTCACGAAGTACCTGAAATACATTAACTTGATCTTGATTTTCGCTACGTTTGAATAAGCACCATAAGCACCGTACAATTTTAATTTGAAACACTTTGGCAAGCATTAGTTCAACGAATTTTGTATTTTATATAATTTGTTGTTAAAATATATAAATATTTAACGCATCGTGTTCATGTTGAAAATTTTTAAATTATCGGTCAATGTATTGAATTGTTTTGAAACTATGAGGGTTGTTCATTACGTTTCCGCAAGCATTTTTTAAACAAAAAACAAACAAATGGCTATATGGATTTTAATGAAATTTGTTGGAAATATTCTTCCATAATTCCTGAAAAATATTTCAACATTACAAAATTAGTTTCAAAAATTTCACTCGCTTAAAATTGGTGCGCCAAGATGGATTCCGAGGAGATAGTGGCTCAGCAGCATTTTTTAAAAACTTTTGAAGGCATTTCAGGAGCAGAAATACGTGACAACCTTTAAGGTCCAAGTGATGTCCGGGCGTGTGGGTTTAGGTGTGGATTGGTCAGTTGAGAAATGTGAAAGATGAGGAGAGAAGTAGACGTTGAGTGTCCCTCACAAATGTTTTGACTTAAAACGTTTTTTGAGCGAAGCGTACACTCTCTACCAAAAACGCACCGAGCAAAATGGACATTGTTTTGAATAACAGATGATGTTAACGTGGATTTTTCTACCCAATTTCATTAAAATCCGTACAGCCATTCTTTAATTTTTTTTTGAGGAAACTTAACTAACATCCCTCGTATAAGGCAATTACAAATCTACCTGTGTGTGGGGAAAAATTTCCTTTAACGAATGTATTATTTAAATCACAAATCACATTCAAGCTCTAGTATTAGAACCCCTGTTCCGAATATTTTGCACAATTTTTACCTTATGAAAGGCGCAAATATGGCAATGTGAAAGATGACGCCAGGATCAAAATCAGTGCTATTTCTTGGAACAGGGGGTGCAGTTCCTTGGAATTCCTCTCTGAAATTATTTTTGGGATTAAAACTTTCATTATTATTAGTAGGTACCAGTACAGGTTCGATATAGAATCCCCCCCTAAAACACCTCAAACGCCACCATTCTTCGTTCCATTGGCTCTCGTTGAATTTCCCCTTGAAAATATCCCACCTCCAACGGTCGACCAAATAATTCATCGGCAGTGTTGAAACGAAAGAAAGTGCCATTCTGAACAAATAATTAACGTCACTCTCTGTAACAAAAAGTTCAATTAGGTAAATTAATTAGAAAAAAATTATGTTCGGGGATATTACATTTATTTTCTATATTATTTACCCATTCCTATTCGCTTAATATTATAATACTTCTACGTTGATCAGAAAATATCTTATACGCATGCATTACTATGATTAGTTATATCTTGCATTAGTTATCGAGTCTGGGAAACGTAATGCGAACTTTTAAAATAAATCGTATCGATTTTTAGAAAAAAATTTCCACATTTAATCCACGAACTCGATTAATCTGACCACGGATTATCGGATCGAGTTTACTGTAGGTGCAATACAGTGAAACCTGGAAAAGTGACCACCTGCTGACCACTTTTTAGTGTTTTGATTTTTCTAGTGCCCATTTTCTTAATAAAAATTCTCTGTATAGTGACCACCTGTCTATTGGGTACACCGTGTGCAGTGACCAGTGTAGGTTGTCTTTTATTGCAATTTTTACATTGCTAAGGTACCCTATAAAGTGACCAGGTAACAAATGAGTCACCCTACATCCTACTTTAACCCTAATGGTTCTCAAATACAGTACAGCAATTCAGCCACCCTACATCCTGCTTTAACCCTAACGGTTCTCAAATACAGTACAGTATAGTAATTAAGCCAAAATCCCTAGCCGCTATGAAATAGTTTGGCAGAAATTTTAGAAAAATTGGGGCTTAACGGATTAACCTCTCGCTTCCTAATTTGACCCTAGTGGCTCTCAAATAGTCCCCCAATGTGTTTAGCCTCTAGGAGTAGCCAGTTTCAGCATTTACAAAGGAAGATGTTACTTTTAGAATTACTGATGAGGAAATGATAATTGTGAAGAAGAAATGGAAACTGAGATGATTGCAGTACTAGATGTTGTGAAAATGTGCAGCAAGATAAAAAAATATGCTGTGTCAAATTGCACAGAAATTATGGATTATATTATTCAGATTGAGAAAATAATGGAAAACATGATCATAAAAAGCAAAAATAATTTAAAATAAGAAAAATTTGATAATTTTTTCTTAAAAAAACCAAATGTGTTTGAAATGCGTTAATGTGCTATTGCGTTATTGCCAATAAGGCAATAAATATACTGAATGTACATGTCATTTACATGATGAAACAGTATTTTTTGGTTTTGTATGTACCGTATTTTACGGACTATAAGACGCACGGGACTATAAGACGCACCTTAATTTTTAAGCAATTTTTAAAAAAAATATCATTTTTACCATTTTTATTATTACCGTAGATTGCAAAGCCCGACTAAATGAAATCTATAAACTAAATTGACCTTTAAAGTCTCTGAAAATCGTCATCTGAACTTTCTTCTTCTTCTTCTTCATATATAAGATGGTCTTCACTGCTATTGAGAGTGTTTTTGTATTTGTAATGGACATTGTAATGGACGTTTTTGTAATAGACTTTTTTGTATTAATTTCGAGTATAAGACGCACCTGAATTTTGGAGGCAATTTTTTGATGAAAAAAGTGCGTCTTATAGTCCGTAAAATACGGTAGTTAGTATACTACCCCTGATCTGTAGTGGGAGTTTAACTTGGCCGATTTGGTGTCCTTACAGTTCACATACAGTTCCCATACACACCTTGATACGTAGGTAAAGTGCATGGAAATGCGTAGCTACGGTTCCAATATGCACTCCCTATGCACCACGGTCAGTAGAAGCCAGAAAAATTTTCACCAGGGTATGGTTGCTGGGAATTGTCTCTTCGTTCCCCTTGATGGTGCATCCCGAGAAAAGTTGTTGGATATTCACTGGTCAAGGGTCCACGAAATACAGTATTCGGATCTCAAACATTCTGTCTCCCAGGAGCTCGATTAAAGCTGGGAGACTGGGCTGGTGAAGCTTCCATCAACGGTGTGGTGGCAGCAGAACTGTGGTTTGATGATGTTTGAATCAGAGGCTGGGACCATAATTCGTTTAAAGTCTGCCCCTGATTCTCATATCCCTTCTGAAGATCTCGTCGGCGACGAGCTTCCTTGTCCTGTTGCTCCCAATGATGGTTGATTTTGGCTTCATAGCCTGTTTGCATTTTTTTAAATATGCAGCAGCCATCTTGTTCTGTTTCATGAGTGCTGCAAATTCATGATCGCCCGTAGAATCCCCCTCCTCCTAGAGATCGGATCCCTGCAGATGATCTGTCTCATCTAATGAATTAGTCATTCTAGATGGGAAAATAAAAACCAAGAGAAAGGTTCCAGTCATCCTGTGTAACTACAAAATGAGTAACACAGAAAAATTTTGCAATACAAAAGTTCTTATCTCAGGAAGCGCGTTTTATCACGTGGAAAGTTCGGAAAAACAAGCGTTCATTTGGCTGGATACGTGTAGAAACTTCAGTAGAATTTACAGGAAAATTCTTAGCACGGAAATGTTTTTGAAAGTCTTACTTTCGGTGTTCGAAATTCCTTAGGCGAATGTTATATTCTGAATTTTGAATAGCCTTTCAAGACTGATTTAAAGATTTAACCAATCCTTCAGGTTGGGCACTAGTTGTGGGAATATATACCTGAGAGAGGTATACCCAGGTATATCGAAGATCACTCTATTAGCACTTCCTTCAATGGGGCTAATAGTTACGAGTGTTCGCCGCGTTTCTCTATGGAGATTGAGTGTATGAATTGGGCTCGCTGCCCCTTGTTGATGGCAAAGCACGGATGCCTTGCATGAAGCCCGCAATCGTTGTTGGAATGGGGCGCTTTCCCAGGATGCACCTCGTTGCGCGTACAGGCCTATCAAAGGAAATTCGAATGGCCAAACGGAATACGATGGCAAGTTTGAGCTTCTATAAATCGCAACTGGTTGTAGATATTCGCGCAAATCCGACGCGAATAAATCAAGCTCTAACCAAACTAATGTACTGCAAATTCTCAATTTATTTGAAGATGAGAAAGTTAGTTTAAAGTTAAAACTCGTGACGTGAATATTTCATAATGCTGATACAAAAATAAGTTCAAATATTCTGAAGTTTCAAAGATGCAGCATACCAGGTGGTACTGACCTGAGTATATGAGTATGCACGTTAAGGACAATGTGAGGAGACTCGAAATTCGTCTCCTTTAATACAAAAACCCCTGGATAAAAATGGAATATTTCAGACCTTAAATTTACCAATGAAATTTAGACAAAATTGTTTTTCAGAGCTGCCATAGGCAGAAAAGTTCCAGGATGTTTTTCATGAAATATATTTTTCGTTAATGATTTTTATTTCTCCCTTTTTTATTGCAGTAAGTTAAATTTTGGTTCCACCTTCATTTTCCCATCTGTTTCACAGTGGCCGTGAAAGAGAGGGATTAAGTTCAGGAAGTCGGACCCCTTCATGCTCTAAGGTAGAAGCAAGTTCTCGGAAGTTTCTTACCCCTCGAAAGGAGATTAAACGTTCTGTTTGTGCAATAGTTCCAGGTGTCTGGGCACCGAAATAACTTTGCTTTTTTGAGAAAGACATTTTCAGCAATTTTGAATTAATAAAATTTGCGAACAATCTCATAGTTTTATCAAAATTCTAAACGTTATACAGTATATGTTCTTCCAAATTTCAAACGATGTATTTCATTCTAAAATAACAGTTTAAAGATGCTCAACTTTCAAAACATTTCGAACGTTTTTACAACACGATGCACGATTTTTAAACATTTTGAACGAGTTCTTAACCATGCTTATAGGAATAGTGGTTTGGTATTAGTAAGTAATGTATTTGACTATGAGAAAACGCAAAAAAGCAAGCAAAATGCACAAAGTTCATAAAATCAAAACATCGAAAAGTATGAATGTGTTATCATACCAATACAAAAACATCACGGTTCATCCATGCCTTAGGTTGGTTTTTGCAAACATGAGGAATTTTTGCGTTTTTGAATTAATATTTAATTACTTTACTCAAGGTTCCCGATTTTCACAAAAAATGGCAAAGCAGAGAAGAGACGCAAAGCAAGTCATGCTTTTGAAGCAAAGCTACTGTTTGCTAAGGCAAGTAACCAAAAAGTAAAAAATGCAAAATTTGTTTGAAAACTCTGGCTATAAACATGAAAAAATAGATCACTTCCTACCTGAACTTCGGTAAGTGATGATTGGTGATTTTGGATCATCCAAGCTTCGATTTTTGGAGTGAAATGGTTGATGATGGCCCTGCAAAAGAAACACCAATAATAAATGTTAAGGTCTCGTTAAACTATGTACATAGATAACTTTCACGAGAAGACGACAAGCAGATGACGCGACCTTGCCCCGCCTAGATCAGGCCTAAGGCGAATTTGATTGGGCCAAAAAGTGTACACTGAGTGTAAGTTTCTGCACTCGTTTCAATCGGTTTGGCAACATGTATACTTCAGTGTAGTCAGTGCGCCCTATGTTCTTTGCTTGATTGGATTCAATATCTGCACTGAGTGTACACGGAATACACTGAAGAAAGAGTCGGTGTAGACAGTGTACCAACATGGCGGACCGGTGACATCATGAGCTTGCACGGCGCCAAAAATTTCACGAGTTCCGGTTGCACTGGCCAGTCAATTTCACGGCACTAGTGGGCCCAATCAAATTCGCCACTAGTGAGGTACATCAAGGTATACTGGAATAAGGTATACAGTTCCAAAAATGATTGCCTTTGCTATAGGTAAATTGCTCGTGCAGGCAGCATTTTACATTATTCTTTTATTTAATTATTTATTTAGAAATAAACGAGGAAATTTTCAATATTTTAAATTTGCAACAGAAAAACAGCATCAAAATATTTACTTTCGGATAAAAAATCTATTCATGGGTATAAGCGATAGTATCTAATGGGGCGTTTTCTTAGTTTTTAGAAATGTTGGTCCTTATTAGCACCACGATTCTCAGATTCATGCATGTACACAAAAACACGCCCACAAAATTTCAATTCAAAATGTTATTACACAATTTATTTCGAGATATATTTATGATTTTCAAATGAAAATTTTGCTCAGTCTGAATACATTTTGAAACTGCATGTATATGACACGCCCCAAAAAATTTAACGGTTTTGGGAAAAAAAATAAAAAAAAATTCATCGTTGGAACACAAAAAATTCTTTGTATCTTGAAAACTGTGAATTTAAAAAAAAAAGGTATGGATTTTTTGATAAACGGCAGTTCAGTCGAGCTATTCTCGTACATTTATCAACTGTATGATGGCTAATTTGTCGCAGTAATCTCAACACTCTGGTTATTCCAACCCCGCGGATACTCGGAAATTTACTGTTTGGGGTTTAGTAAAGCTTTCTCTAGTTGAAAAAGCAAACATTGCTATGGCTATAAATATATTAATGTATTTTCCCAGCGTATTATTTTTAATACTCAAACAAAATACTGAAAGGTATTATGCCCTAAAGCTTCAAAAATGCAACTTAAAATGATTTTATTTACTTTTAGCTAGTAAATTTTTCCAGTATACCTTTTCCATTGAAACTGCTTTAGTTTCATGGATCGACGTAAGCCGATGGCAGTTTTAATAATCAATACTAGTATCGTACATGTACTCGATACAAGGATATGATCGAGCAACAAAATTTTATATACAGTATAACGAAAACTTCATGACCATTATTTATGTTCAAAATCTTACAAATATTTGTTTTTTAACTGCAATGACAAGTCGTAACACCCTTGGGAAACAAACTATTTCCCATTTTCTTAAATAAAATAAACCTTTCTAAAGAAAACCATCGTCTTCAAAAAAACCTTTCCAAAAGGATCAAATCCTGGTTCGTTGCAAATATTCCCAAGAAAAAAAAATATTTACAATAAATCTTTTTAAATAAGACCATAGCCCAGAGAATTTTTTTTTTAAAGAAAGCCAATGTTTTCTCGAAAAATGTACAAAGAAAATTACGTCTGCAGGAAATCTTCGCTTTCAAGAAACCTTAATAATATTTGATGATTTTCCCGAAATTTTATGTAGTGTTAATGGATAAAACAAATTATTCAGCTATAAAATCTCTATGTTATAGTTAACAATTTTTCAACTACAAAATAGTTCATTTTCATTAAGGCAACAAGAAATAATAACATGCAGGAAAGTTATCCTGGAAGCAGAAGCCGCAAAGTCAGTAAGAAGAAATATAACTGAAGAAAATGAAGACAGCAAATGTACATGTATGTACTGTCCCCAAAAAGTTAGGACTCAATAACCGAGAAAGATAAGACTGTCTCGTACCAAAAATAGGACAGAAGAAAAGTAATACACCATATGAAGAATACACAAAAGAATTTAGAAAAAAAGCAAAGCATAAAAGGAAGAGGATGAAGAAAGGAGAATGTCACCTCACTTATAGTAGGTTGAAAGAGTTGGCTCAGTGGGGAAAATACCAAGTTGGGGTCATTCATGGAGTCTTACATGTAAGTCAGAAATAAAATGGGAATCCTATAAAGAGCGAAGGTTGTGAAAAATTGAACTTACCTAACGTTCACTAGATTATTAGTAAGCTTTGCAGCCACATCTTTCCACTCGTTATCACTGGTCGTATAACGTAAGGCTGGAAAAAAAATAATAAAGTCAAATGCTAAAATTAGCAGCATTTTGAAATACTAAAATGATAAAGTTTACGCGATTTTACTCCCCCTTTAAATGCCATTTCTTAAATAAAAAACATTTAAACAATTTTATTAAAATATGACTCATTTTTCTAAAGGTTGATAATTTTTATGTTTTAAAATTATCAGTTTTATTAAAAAAAATTAGGAAATAATGCAAAATCTCTGACGCAAAGATTCTAACAAACGTTTTTCGCATCTTCGCGTGCTGCAATTTTGTTTTATTTTTATGTTTATTCAAAACAACATCAAAAACCGAAAGGACTTAACATTTACGATACATAATACAAAATGGTAGACATAGCTTAAAGATATCTTTTGTTGGAAAAGTCACCCTGCAATAGCGCCATTGCTATTTAGAGGCGGACCCTCCACAGAGAACAAGAAGAAGACGTCACTATGTCCTTTAGCCACTGACCAATTAGGTCAAGCCTTTGTACCTCCCCTTTTTGGGTCGATCCCCTACTTTTCTCTACCTGAATAAAGTCTCTTGCTGTTAACTGTCAACCTGTGTGGACGTGCTGCTTTTACCTCTGTTAAAAACAACATCTTTCTTAAACCGTTATAATTTTTATTCAAAGAGAATTTTCCTAGATTTTATCATTACATGTATTGGGTTTAGTAATCGTCTTAATTCCAACTATGGAAACACGGCAGTGAACATACATGTGCATGTAGAAACTGTAAATGAGCAATATTGTTTATCACAAAACTATTCAACTGCACGAAATAACAGGTAATATTGACACAATTATGCATCGTTGCATCCTAGAGAAACAGATGATGCCAAATTTTCTACAGGATAATGATTAAAAACATACTTTGGGTCATGTTCAAGACTAGCTGGGCAAACAAAAGATCTCCTGTTTACTCTGGCCATCACCTTAACCCATTAGAGAATTAATAAGAAAAGTTGAGACGGCTTAATGGTCAACATAAATGTTTATAAAGCTGAGTTATTTCAATCTTTAAAGGAACGAATGGGAAAAAATCCTATAGTAAGTAAATCAACAAATTTTAATGCCAAACTGTTATTCTTGCTAAAGGATATAACACAACATTTTAATGCGAAATACTAATACCTACAACACGCGCCTTTTATTAAAGAATCTTAACCACAAAATTTATTTACCCTCTTATATACATGTTGTTAGATTAGCGTAGTGTAATAATAGGCTCGTTTTCAGTAAGATTAACTTTTATAAAATTAATAATAAATGCATTTGAAAACATCTAGGTTGGGACATTGTAACGTATTTCAAAATACATTTTGCGTTATTAAGATGCATTTCAGTACAATTTCCAAATTGATTTTCCCTCTTAAAGCATAGGACTCGTTTAGATTGTACTAACAATTTTCATAACATTTTAAAATTCGCCTAATGAAAATACTAGGATTTGCTGTTTAATTGCTATCTAAACATGATATACAGTGTACATGTATGCGTTTGGGATACATTTTTCACTTTTAGTTTAACAGTGTAACACTTTATTTAAAACTCAACGGGGGAGTGGGAGTGATTTGACATCCTTTTTTTTCATTAAATTTTTTTTTGCATTTATTTAATTGCAAAGTGACACAAGTCGACATTTTAAATGACTGCATTAACAAGGTGACAATTTGTTTCCGGGATTTCCAGAAGTTGAAAAATATTGAATGAATTTGGCCAGAGGGACAATTACATTAGATCTACATTATGACAGCTAGTGTAACGAAATACGTAAGTGGCCAGGTTACAATTTCTGCTGAAAAGTGAACCGTTTTTAGTAATTGTGCCACTTCTGAAGCTAGGTTGTGATATTTTTAAACAATCAGTCATACGTCGTTTACTGATATTTACAAGTACTACATTCGAGTTACGAACAATTTTTCTGGCAGGCAGCCGGCAATGTGATCGTAATTTGGGGTTGACGGAAAATAATTTGACACTCTTGCTGATATTGGCTAAACTCGATATTGCTTTTGTCCCTAAAGCCATGCAAGCAAGCACTTTCTGGAATGGAAGACTATATTTTGGGGCTAGAAATGCAATTTGCAGCCGCGCCCATATGAGTGTATACGTACGTCTTAAATTCTATTCAATTACTTTGGCATATTTCATTATAGTTGCTTCTATAGTGCGTTACACTAGTGGCAATATACTACATTTTTCTTTGATGAGTCTTCTTCGAGTGCGCCAATATTATCGAGCGAAATGAGCAACTTGCCAGAAGACATACCAGTAAATGGAGCCGTCCAAAAAGGACTTCTGTTCCATAAAGTTTTACTTAAAACTTTGACCAAATACGGCCCCTATATCCTTAATTGAAAATATGAGCTTTATATTTGAAAAAATGTATAAATATTTTCCACAAAAATGTTCATATAAATTCTTCAATAACGGCTCGTATATTTTAATTTTCTGATAATTTTTGAGTTAGTATGAATTTGAGTGACAAATTTCTATGAATTTTCGTTCACTTTCATATGATAAACGCTGCAACATTTCACAGAGGATCCGCATATAAAACTATTGTTATAGAATGAATATTTCCAAAGTTTGCGTAGATTTTTGGAGTAATTTTTGGGACTTTCGGAACGACCTCTTTCGTGAGATTTGTTAAAGAAAAAAATCAATCGAAGAAATAGACTGAATTAAATTTCTATTTCGTGCTTGCAATGCATGAATGCTTAACGCACCCCATTACATAATTCGATAAAAAAGACGATAACGTTTTTTTATACGATGATGCAATTTTTACTTTTTTTTGCGCATATGCTGAAAAAAGATTACGCGTATTTGCGTTTAGTTGAATACGCGTGAAGCGGAAAAGGATCACAATACGTTAAAAATGCATTATTCAAATTGCTATTGAAAGAAATTAAAGCACCCTTCGTACATATTTTTCCTAAACAAAGTACCAAAAATACCTAGAGTGAAATTTAACACCAGATTTTATTGCATGCAAGCAAACTTTTTAAGGCATTTTTAGGTTTTTAAGAACCTATGAAAATTCCTTGCCAGACTATAAAAGTCATAAGAAATAAAAAATATGAAATGATGTAAGTATAGAAAACCAATTGATTGGAATAAAATGATATTTAGATTATGTTTACAAGAATTTCTCATACCAAAATATTTTTAGAATTTTTCATATTAAAATATTTTAATTAATAATTACTCGTGGAAATGCAGATAGATAAAAATTTGTGTCTCATATCCAACCCCTCCAAAACGACTGCGTTTCAACGTAATTATTTTAATTTTTGAAATTAAAAAATTAAAAACGCGCGTTTGAAATTAAAATTCGATGAAACTGACTGTTATTCATCCAAAACAAAGATTGTGGTTGCAATTAATAATTACTCGTGAAAATGCAGATAGAAACAGCTTTGCGTCCTATTAATTTCCACCCTAGCTTCCAAAACGATTGCATTTCAATGTAATTATTGAATGTTTGACTGTAAAAATATCTTCCCCCTTGCTGGCACTGTTGTTTTTGGAAAAATTGCACTGTTAGTTTGAGGAAAAAAATTGCATTATTGTTTTGGAAAAATCACATGGTTCTTTTGAAAAAAGTTTATTGGATTTTTGAAAACAAACGCTGTCATTGCTGAAAATTTATCTTGTTTTGGAATACAATTTTGTCAGTTTTTTGTAAAATATGAAAACATGTAGTTTGCCAAACAATTAACATATTGTTTGATAAGTTTTCAGCACATTATCACACGATATAATTTTTCGAAATCTAATAGAACTTATGATACATTTGTTTGAAGTACGCTACTTGGTATAAGATACCCCGCATATATATATTTAAATCTGAAATAAAATTGTCATATTTTTTTTGCATTAGTTCATCTAAATATTCAGTCATTTTGCTAATCAAAAATTCAAAGATAAATGCATTGATTCTGCTTAGAGAAACTGAATATGCGATCTTTCAATTAACCAAAAAGAAACCCAAAGTTGAACCATGTTTCAAGATTAAATGTCGAAAATAAGCCATTTCATGCTAAACAAGAATTCAATAGATGCGCTGTCTTATCTTTAAGGTAAGGAATTGAAAACTGGAATAGTTTTTGTTAATCAAAACCAAAGGCATATTCAATTCGTTTTGAGATAAAATATTGAAAAGACGAATCATTTCTTAGCGCGATTTTCATGATGCTTTCACTAAAACCAGAGCTTTTATTTTATGTATTAACTATTTATACTTTATTTTATCCATATACTGTATACTATAATCAATCTCGAATAGGGCTATGTCCCTTAGTGCATTATAAGAAATTAAGAGGGCTTATAAACCAGTTATAAATTCTCCATGGAAATTACAGCGAAGATAGTTTTAAGCAAAACATTATGGCATATGCAATTGTTATATTTTAATGCCATTATTTGCGTACAATTTTCTGTTTACTACTTCTTTTCATTTCCATGTATTAACGTGTGCTTGATTTGATTATTACTATGTGCTTAATTTTAATTCTGAAACTAAGCAGAACTTTCTAGATTTCAAGGGGCATAAACCATGTTGATGCTAATGATAAACAAATAAATCTGAAAACTGGTCAAGTTTCCAAGTTATTCAAGGTGTTCTTGGGACATTGCAACATTCTGTGCTAGTGGTCTAACACCTTTGACCAGGGGTTGTAACTTATGCTTGGAAAAGGCCTTGCGGTGGACAACTACCTTTTTCCTAAGTTGAGTTTAACTTATTGCTTTTAACTAGGAGTGTTTATTATGTACTTAGAATTATTTTTGTTTAGGAATAATATGACTTAGATTTATTTTTGCCTTTTGTTCTGACATAGAATTATTTTCTTTAACAGTAAATTGAACTTATAATTATTTTGCTTAGGATATATATGACTTAAAATTGTTTTGGTCCAATGATTCGAACATAGTATTCGTTCAGTAATAGTATAGTGGAACTTGAAACACTATGTAACTTTGCTCAAACCTATATGTTTATACCATGATATATTTGCTAAGACCTTTTATGTTGCATGCATGTACCAATAACATTTGAGTGATGCGTGTATTTTCTTAATACATATTAACGTAATAAATGTTTTGTTATTGTTAAAAAAACCGACTGTTCTATCACAAGCCTTCATTGGCTTTTATCAAACCTTTAGAATTAGCGTATTTTCTGGGAATTAATTACCTTTAATAAGATAATCCCGAGAATAACACAGTTTATGCCATTAGCTTAAAGTCTGATAAAGTTCTGTTAAACTCCACATATCTAAATTGATGGATTATGGCTCAATTTTCAAAGACCAAAAAGTTCAATACAACTAAATAAATATTGCAAATAAATAATACAAATTGAACTCACCCATTGAGTACATGTTATCAAATATCTGATGCATTCTTATAAGTTCATAGTAAAGTTCATCATAACTAGAAGGTGATGGCAAAAAGGTGTCCCCATAGGTGATGAAGAGGTTAAAGATGTTCACTACCTAAAGGCGAAAATTAAATAAAATTACATTACTCCAGACAAAATAAAAGTTTTCAAATTTTTAAATTACACTGGGTTTTCCAGAAATTTTATTTTCAACATCCCCGACTTTTCCAGGTTTTAAAAGAAAATTCCTTGACCAATGTTAATGTCAAAAATTGACACATTTTGCAAAATCGACACAGTAAAATATTTTGCAAAATTTACTAATGACAATTTTGAAAATTAATATAGAAAAATAAACAATAAAAAAATGTACGAAAAAATGTGGAAAATTTCAGAAAATGCACAAGTTTTGCAAATTTATACTCGGAAATCGTGGTAAATTTTGCAAATTTGTCCGTCAAAAACGTGGACAATTTTGCAATTTTGTCCTCGTAAAATGTGGACATTTGTGATAATTTGCACTCTGAAAACGTGGAAAATTTTGCAAATTTGTATTCGGAAAACATGGAAACTTTTGCAAATTTGTCCTCAGAAACTATTGCAAATTTTGCAAACTTGTACTGGGAAAATATAAAAATGTTTCCAAATTTGCCCTGAGCTAACCATGTAGAAGCATTAATTTTGGATCGCGACAACATGACTACGTTGAATTTTCCTAAATTTTTTTTAAACATAAGTCATTCCTCCCTGACTTTTCCAGGTATTTCAGGTCTCGGGGTACCCTGATATATGTACTTGTATATCCAAATCTTATCCCTTTCACTAGCAGTGTCCCTGATCAGGGACATATTGTTTAAAAATTCATAACTTCATTAGTAAAAGCGCCATTGCAAAAATTTACAGTTGGGTGCATTCAGGGTGAAACCATGCTTCAGAAAACCCTCGTAGAGCGCTATTTTTTTGCAGTTTGACAAAGATACACATGGTGCAAACAGCATGGATTCTCCAAAGCCATCTACGAGTAAAGGTAAGAGTATTTGGTAGTCTAAATTTTAAATTTCTAGTGTTTACAACTTCTTCTACAGGTCTGTAGTTGTTGCATCTATTTTTTTAGGTGTTGGTAATGTAAGTCTTGCAAATCATTGGGATAAAAAAGGCCAAAGAATATGTTGATGTTCCAAGACCTGAGGTGATCGATGCATATAACTCATCAATGGGTGGCGTAGACAAATTATATATGCTTGTTTCACTGTACAGAACATTCATCCGATCCCGTAAGTGGACATTATGCATGATCATGCATAGAATTGATTTAGCTGTTACAAATAGCTGGCTGGAATATAGGTACACCGCCAAATTATTGGGAATGAAACCCAAAGACACTCTAGATCTCATGGCCTTTCGGACTCGTGTTGCACAATCTCTTGTAAGATCTGAATCTAATCGCAAGCGTGGCCGACCAACTAGTTCAAGTTTCATTATAACATGTCGACCTGGACCTAAGCCATCATCACACAAACATGCCATTCTTGAGATGAGATTTGACGGATTTGATCATTTGCCTCAATATGATGGAAAAACTGAGTCAAATCGGTGCAAATACCCTGGCTGCACAGGCAAATCCCACTATTACTGTTCAAAATGTGAACTTTATTTGTGTCTTAATAAATTTGATAATTCTTTTGAGAAGTTTCATATTAAAAAAACTAGTTAACAATTTTGTAAAAAAAAGCGTTTGGTTTTACACTTTGGAACCATTCACTATCTTTGTCCTTGGTCGGGGACATATTATAAATCATGTAATAAAGATCATATAAAAACGCCAATTTTTTTCTGAGTTACTTGACTATATATACAGGGTGTTCCGGTAAAGCAT
>JAQGBX010004298.1:0-15608 GCA_034698745.1 Megaphyllum sjaelandicum | reverse complement strand
TAGACTTTTAAATTTAACTTCTATGTCAGCACTTTTCGTCTTCCTTAAGTTATTTCTAACCAGCCTCAGCTTGCGCATATTATGAAGTATGTGTTCTGGATGTTGTTTTTAGCTACTTTTTTATGTATTTCATAAACAGAAAGTTTAGAGGAAGTAGAAAGCTGATTGCGCGATACGAGAAATAGTATATTTCTACCGATGCACGAAGCGGGCCATGAGCATGATCCAGAGGAACTTGTGGCATTGCAGTGCAATTGCAGTTGCTAGTAAAAAAGTGCAACATCCCAGGACTGCGTGGGGTTCACTGATAACTGTTTTATTTGATGCCACAAAAGAAAAAAACAGGCGGATGTTTTCACTGCGAAGATAGCGGCGTACATGCTTGATTTTGCCTGTGTGTGTATTAGCAATTTCAAATTTCATACAGGTGCAAAGGCCAGGCTTTCAGTGTTACCCATTTACACGCTCTGCACTGTTACTCTGGGTGCATGCTCAACTCAAGCCTCGGTATGTTAGTACCTACCAACGACCAATCGGTTCTGGAAGTTTCGTTTGAAATTTTAGGCTTGTTTTTGACTGCTCACATCGATATTTTTGATTCCTAAATGACCACCGCGGTTGAAAATTTACGCTAATTGAAAATGTCCGAGTAAAGAACGTGTTTTGCGAATTGAATCGCAGCAGCCGGTGTAAGTGCATTCCAGGAAGAGCTTTAATGGGTACAAAAATTTGACTGAGAACAGCTTACGACAAGTTTGCATTTCGAGTCAATGGCTCCTCTAATGAAAGTCAGGTATGTAACCTAAGTAAAAACCGCTATTTTATTCATAAAATTGTCAGAAAGAAAATTCGCATTGTACCTGTATGAAATCTGAATGATCGAAAACAGAAGCACCTAGGCCTACGCCGCTGTTGTGTATTGAACTGTATTCGGAGTATGAGATGTACCAACCAATTCATATTTTATCGAATTGGATCGACGAAAATTTGACGGTTTTTCATACTCTTTTTTTAAGTACAGCGCAATATGCAACCGTGATAGGTCATGAATTTTTTACGTTGAAATCCTGATTTTTTTTTATAAAAAAATAAGAAAGATTCAGGCGTGGTTTCGAGGTTTCCGAGAGCGCAATCGATATTATTTGTAAGCGATTTTAGCTCCAGGAAACGTGATTTATTTCCATCGTAAATGTGAACTTTATCGAACTGGCCATTTTATGAAAAATTTCATTTTGAAATGCCAAACCTAGTGTGTGTGCAGTAATTTAGGAACGCAACGTTTCTTTTTTTTTCCAGCAGTCTGGACAAGGAATCCGGTTATTGCATTTGTACGGCAAGCCGAGAAGAACTGCGAACAAGAATTTCGCGGCGTCGCTTTTTGCGAGTGGCCGAGACATCAACGAAATCTCCACCATTCTAAGCGTCACACCCGCTGTTATCGAAGTGTATCTCATAGATTCCGTTTTCTTGGAAGAACACGTCGACTATATGAGACTTTGCCATATCCTTAAAGTCACGAAAAACATGATTGATCATGTTAACAAGGTCATCAGGCACAATGCCGGTATCAGCCTCGCCAAATTGCAGTCAAGTACCATGTATTCTTACAATCAGATACGCTTGTGCGTGGCTTTGCTCCACCATGGCTTGAAATGGAAGCCCTAACGTTGTCCTGAATGTGCAGAACTTATAACTCCGGTATATCCCCCCCCGTTCCATCCTTCAATAACCAAATGTTTAGTGGAGCATTCCGATAATGTGAAATTTTATTAAACGCCATTTGCAATCCTCCCTTTGACTCCTTATGCTTAAACGCATTCTGTGAGAAGTTTTCAACGTTAGTTTTGTTTAAATTGAAGAATATTATTGCAAAATTAATTTTCACCGTTAATGTTTTCTAACTTCTACGTATTCCCAATCGATGGATTTTGTTTTAGAACATTTTTTTTCTACGGTTATCTTTATGCTCGTGTTTCATTTTTGAATTTGAAATTTTTAAACAATTTTAATTCTCTTTCAAGTTTAATTACTCTACTTGGGGAAGGCCAATTTTTTTTCTGATATACATATCTTTCTTTAAAACAAAATTGTCTGCCTATCTTCTGAAAAATCTTTCTGAACGATTTTATAGGATTCTAATTTATAATTAGTATCTATCATCAATGGGCACAGTGGCTCTTGGTGTCATAGGCTCTTTCGATTGGCTAGTAAGTTATGTTGGGGTTCCTCCAGACCTGGGAAACCTGGAAATGTCAGGGAGATTCAACGTATTTATGTTGTCACAATCCAAACTTAGTTTCCATTGAGTTATTTAGGGGCCCATTTGCAAATTATTTAAAATTTACGAGAACATTTACAACCATTTTAACCTATTCCGAGAACAGATTTGCAAAATCTTCCATCTTTTCCTAAGACAAACTTGCAAAAAAAAAATTCGTTTTCTGAGTATAAATTTGCAAAATATTCAACAGTTTTCGAGGACAAATTTGTAAACTTTTCATAATATAAATTTGCAGGATTTCCAACCTTTTCCCAAGTGAGTTTTTGAGTAGCCTACAGATTTGTAAAATTTTCAACAACTTCTGAAGAGAAATTTGCAAAAATTTCCAATAGATTTCAAGGACAAATTTTCTGCATTTTCCGATTACATGTACAATTTGTAAAACTTTTTCATGCAGAATTTGTAAAACTCATCAATTTTGCACAATATTGTATGTTATCTTGTGTGTCTAAAAACCTGGGAAAGCCAAGGAAGTTGACATTGTCATTGGTCAGGGAAATTTGTCTAAAAATCTGGGAAAGTCAAAGAAGTTGACAATGCAATTTCTGGAAAACTGTATGTTATTCAGATTATTTAAAAAACTTGAGAAGTACAAACAGCATCTTATGGACACAGCAAGGATGGCACCCTCTTATTTCACTCCCAACTGTACTGTACTTGGAGAACTGGATGAGGTATCTAGCTTACCACATCTTGTTTATATTGCAAAAAAACCAACACAAGAAATGAGCCTATAGAAATGTGATTTTATGGTTTGATATAGCATTTCCTTCAATTGTAATTAACGACAGTTTCATCGTTTTTGTTTTGTTGTTAGTTTAATTGAAGTCTGGAGTTGAAAATGCAGATGTTTTTAGTCAGTAGTAATGCTTTAAGATAATTCATCGAGATGGACATTGTTTGCTCCAATTTTCAAGCTCATTGGATTAAGGCTTTATATTTTCGTAAAATTCAAGAATGAAGGGGAGATTTGTAAATGCCCACGTGCTGAACATGTTGGGCAGAATGTGAAGGCTCCAACATTCACTCGGAAATTTGGAAATGTTTATGATTTAATTTGCCAAGTGTTTAGAAATCAAAAAAATGCCAATACAATTAGTCTGGGATTTTTTTTATAATGTGCTTCATTTGATACAAAAATCACCAGAATAACTGGTGTAATTCGTTATACAATCTGAAATTTAATTCAAAAGTTGATTTGCAGCGAATGTCAAAGAAATAATTGACGCAAACCTAATTCAGATGTTGGTGTTATTTGACTTATAGCATCATCTCACATATAACGCTCTGCTCATATAGCCAAAATTTTTTTTTTAAATTTTAAAATGTCAATATTCGTCTAGATATTCAGTTAAAAAAGGCATGGCGTTTTATGTGGGGTAATGACGATAAATGTTATTTGTTTGAAAATATATCGGTAGCTTTATCCGAGCGTTTGGTTCTTGCAGCAAGAAAGCGATGTAAAAATTATTGATTTTTAAAAAAAATTTATTTACAAAAGTCGTGTTTTGGTAAATATGTGGATTTGTGAATCATTTTGATTTAATATTCTACCCTATTGCTTTTTTATCAGTTTATGATTGCTTGAATTTTAACTTCTGATTAATGTATAGACTGTTTGAATTCAATTTGTTCTTTGGTTGTTAAAGTGAATGTCCATTGCATTTTAAAATAAGATATGTTAGAATGGATTTGGACGTTAATGGAAAAATAAATTTAATTGTTTCATTGTGACTTTTCTTATACACAAATATGCATGACAAACTTAGTTTGTATCTAATTTATTAATTCCCTTTCCAGCATAGCTTTTGTTTGTGAGGGCTCCATAGTCCATAGGATGCTTCCATTGTCATGCTATTAAGTCTGGCAGCTGGGCTCTAAATTGGCACGTTAATTGATTGAATATTTCTTTTATTTTAGGAATCCACGAAACTTTCCTCAGATTCACTTTCGTATAAATTAAAATCTTTATACACGAAGTACCCAGAGCTAAGCATAAGATTAACTCCGCAAAAGCTGTGGCCACTCTCTGTGCTTGCATCAAAGAAGGAAGAACTTGGTAAGTTAGTCATTGTTTTTCTGCCATTTCTTATTTGTCTTAACCCGATGTTTCTCAATTAAATTTAGTCCTGGAACCCTTGTGCGACATAACTGAACACATAAAAGAATTATAATTGCATTAGTGACACTAGTATAATAACCATTGGTATTATAAAAGTGTACCCCCAGACCTGGAAAAGTCAGGGAAATTCAACGTATTAATGTCACAATCCAAAATGAATCTTTCCATGCAGTGAGCCAGGGCCCATTTTTCCAATTTTTTCAGTACAGATTTCCAAATGTTCGCCTACTTCAGAGGATAAATTTGCAAAATATTCATCAGTTTCCAAGCACAAATTTGCAAAATGTTCAACAGTTTTCGAGGAGAAATTTGCAAAATTCTGAACCGTTTCGGAGTACAAATTTTCAAAAAAAAAAAATAGAAATTAAAAAAAAATTGTCTTCGTTAAATTTTAAAATTGTCATCGGTAAATTTTGCAAAATATTGAATATTGTCACGTGTCGATTTTAAAAAATCGTGGATAACATTGGCTATGTCAATTTTGACATTCATTGGTCCAGGGACATTTGTTTAAAAACCTGAAAAAGTCAGGGTAGTTGAACTTGAAGAAATTTCTGTGGGAACCCTGATATAGTGTTAGATTGGCGATTTATTTTGTCATTATTCTGGGCTTATTGAATGATGCGTAAATCTTTGAACCAACTGGTGTCTTGTTTTAGACGTTATATTCAAGACGATTTCATCCGCCGGACGACTAGCCATGGAAAAATGGATGCTGGAAAAAGGCTTGTTCGGTGCAACGCGGTATTGCCTTTTTCATTCAAACATTCAGATGAAGTTGATGTACATGTCTTGCTTGAATGATAAGCTGCGCAAAAGCGGCTACAAATGGTGGTGCCCGAATTGCGCCGTGATGGTGCCAGTGACTCAGGGCAGCTTCTTCTCCAAATGGAAAAATTCGCACCACGAAATATTGCGATTGATCTACCTATGGGCCTGCAACACGGAAATGCAGACGATCGTTTTGGAATACATTACGAACGGCGAATTGATCAGTTCCGTGTATGCTGCGCTACGCACCATTTGTAACGCTCAGTCTATGCAGTGTCGCCTCGGAGGTGTCGGGGGTGCCACGCATTCGGTGGAAGTAGCGTGGCTGCAGATTGGAAATTGCCAAGATTTCGAAGACATTAGCATTTTTTGCGCTTACGATAGAGTGACTCGACTGGTCATCTTGGGCGCATCTGCCACTCGGGCTGTGAGAACAAAACTTTCTGTGCTTCTGAGGACGTTGGTTTCTAAAGAGGCCGTTATCGTAGGGGACAGAGCACTTTTGCAATATCTGCCGGCACATTTTAGGGCGTCGTTCGTCTGCAGTCCTTCGATGGGCCCGTGTGCTCATCAGAATGCATCTTCATATCTTAGGGATCAAGTGGCCAGCGGACTGAAAGGCCAAATTGTCAGGCTGAAACTGCAGGCCATACAGGCATTGCTGGATGAATTGTCGTGGAGGGAAAAATTTGGACAGAATCCGCACGAAGCCTTCACCAATATTTTATTGCACATCAAGCAGGCCTACGTTTGTTCAGGTACATTTGATCTTTCTGCGTTGTTTCTGGAATATTTCATAAAATGCATGCCTGCGGCGATAAAAATGAAATTCTGAATATGAAAGTAATCCAAAATTAGACGATTGATTCCTGGCTTGTTCCTTCAACTTTTGGTTTTAAGTTGTTCCGGTTTTTGAAATTAATGAGTAAATCCATTAAATTTTTTATACCAGGAACTACATACGATATTTTGGTACAACTCTTTAATCTAATTTTGTTTTTAGTCGTGACTACGAAGAGTGTGAATTCCCTACCCATCACTATGGCTGCAGGAACATCCCCCGGAGTAAAACTTGTGGATGAAGGTGTGATAGACAAAGTGCAACCCAAGTTAGAAACATCCCTTACAGCATTGACCTGCTTGCCAGAAGGAAATTGCCTAGAAGATGAACCATCACCACCAGAAAAATTGCCATCGTTAGGCGTTTCTGTCGAAGAACTGGAAAGCAAGGATGTAGATGAACCCATAATCGACATTAATGAAGATTCTGGCGAGATGTTCCCGTCCGCCGACGTGCTCATCGAGGAGTTCCCACCCATGGATATGGATACGGCCACTGACAAAATGCAAGTAACGGTGACTTTAGATTCCGACACTGAGGACGATAAGCCTGGTTTTGCTTTAAAGACCAGTGATCATTCTGGCCAAACGACAGTTGTGATCATTAAGGGGGCGGACGGAAATGTAACCATCACCCAAGCAGTGGCGCCGAAAAAGGAAGATCACAGCCTGACAAATAAAGTCCCGCTGGACTCGTACTATTATGCAAGGATGGATGGGATTAGTGCGCTGAACGATGCACAGTCCAAAGCTAAATATAGATTTAAGGTATTAGTCGTTCCGGGTTTGTTTTAATAATTACGTATTCTTCTTAAATGCGAAAACTTCTGAGTATTTGGTGCAATTACAATACATGAAAGTATTTTGTCTCATCAAGAACTATTTTGTCTTTTAAGTTCATTTTTTAAAAGGAATTAATTTTCCCACTAATTTTTAAAAATTGAATTTGTTAATATTAAGTGTTGAAATTGTATGATAATATATCCACAAAAAATGCACATGAAATGGAACATCGTTTTTTATTTTTTTTAAAATATTAACAAGAAAATTTGAGTCAATGTTATGATTTTTCAATCTCCTTAATTTTTAAATTCAAAAATAATAAAAAAAACTGCACGGAAAATAACACGTTCATTATTGCTCGATGTAGTTTGCTTGAGTTGACATTTTTTTGTTTAAATAAAACGGAAAATTGACAGGATTTTTCCGTCATGGATTTTATATTAGGTCTAGCTTGTAATTAACTCTCACCTATCAAGGAAGACTGGACTGTTTTAATTTTGTCATTTATGCTAATTTTAATGATAAATTTCAGTGCCCTGCTTGCAAGAAAGTCATCGAAGATAATGTTAAGATGATGAAGCATATGTACGGCCATATCGATGACCTGAAGCAGCTCAAGCTGGATTTGAGTGATCTCACGCAGTGCAATTCTTGTTTTCGAGAATTCGCATCACCCTTTGCCATGCAATCTCACGTCGAAGAAGTAAGCGTCCCGACGTCCTGTTAAATTCATTAGAGTTAGTTATTATTTATTGTTGGCGTTTCTTTCATTTTTGATTTCAGGTGCATGTGCCAGAACCTCAAGCTCCCGTGTGTCGAATCTGTGATAAAGAATTTGATAAGACATCTCGGCTCCTTAGGCATATGCAAATGCTGCACACACCGTCGGAAATGCCGTATGAATGCATCATATGCAAATATAGAACATCTTTTTATCGCGAAATTATCGAGCACTTTCAGCAGGTAAGCTTTGCATGTCGACTGTTGGCAAATTATGTTCCTCTTCTCACAATGTTTTCCATCGTTGAAAATGTCTGCATTTTTTTTGACGTTATCAAAATGATGTGTTCTCTGTTTTAAAAATACATACTATATTTAATCGTGCGTTTGTATTTACATATTTTTAAAATTAGATGTTTTTTAAAAAGTTGTAATAAGTTTTCGATTTTGCCTGTTTGCTGCCACGGCTGAAATTTAATTTTCTAAAATAAGCGTTGAAAATCCACGTGAGTGCAGCCGATAATGCATTCGATGCTTAGATGCATGCATGCATAGTTGTCCAAACATCCAAGTGCTTGTACAAAACATGCTCAAACTTGTTTCGCGCGTTTTGCATTACGTGGACACTATGCTCGAATTATGTGATGAGGCGTACGGAGTAGGCAACTTTTTTCATAATAGACAGCTTAGGAAAAAATCCGTTCTGAAGGTTTTGATCGAATAAAATGGCTGACCAGATTAGCCATAAACGAATTAACGCAGGCTTTCACTGTATTGGCGATGAATTGATTGAGAATGACATCTGTATACTTTGTGATCAGTTTCTCAGTTTTGGTATTTAAAAGAACATACTTTGAAAATAACCTTTTCCTTCCATTCTAATTTGAAATTCCAGGTCCATGATCACACCGACAAGCTTCTTTGCCGTTATTGTCTGAAAGTGTTCACGATACGATTCGCTAATGCCGGTATGCAAGAAGGAGTTGCGTATAGTTTTTATCGCCACCTTTACAAACATCAGACAAAGTCATCGTCACGACGGTGTCAGTTTTGTTGCCTCACGTTTCTTACCGTGACTGAACTTCAACATCATCGAGTAACTGACCACGCCTCATTCAAGAACAATAAAGGTTGACATATTTTGTGATTGTAATTTTAACCCAATTTCCGCGGTGATATATTCCGAGTTTAATTGGAACTTTTGTTTTACAAAGGTGTTAAGCCCTTTAAAGTAAACAGCAGGACTAACATCATCTGGATCGATCCCGCAGCAATGACAAAGGTATTTTCTGGAAGGACCCCGCCTATCGTTGAGCTGGACAAGCCTAAGAAGCCGGCAGCTATAACCATGTCGTCAGAATCAAAGGCAATGGAGTTAAGATGCATTGAATGTAAAATGGCCCTCCACAAAACGAACCATTTCATGTAAGTTAAAGTACATGTATATCTTTGGTTTTTGTTTTGCACCATTAATATCTTTGGAAATTTTTACATGCAAACTAGAGTCATGTGTTTTTTTATTGGTTTATGGTGGACTTCATGATCCCTTTCTCATTTAAATTTTTGACCAATTTTAGGACAGTTCATTAAAGACAAAGTAAATTTATCTGTTTAGATTAGTTAATGCAATAATTGGCAAGTTTGACTTCCTAAAGCATGGTTGTGTAAGTCACGATACTGTCCGTGAGCTTTTATACATGAATTGGAGTTAGTGTTTGCCCTTTAGTTGCCAACTCTGAAATACTGTCCATGATGGTAGTTGAATTCTCTCAGAAGTTATTAAAAAAAACAATTTGTTTGACTAATACAGTAAAAGCCGCTGAATTCGACCATGTTAGATCTAGCGATTTTGACCGAAATAGGCAATGAATGTCAAAAAACACGCTAAAAATTGACCTTGTCAAAATAAAAAAAACCAATTAAATACATCTATTTAATTATTTTTAAGTTGTAATTAATGTTCGATGTTGCCTGTTTGCTGCAAAAGCTAAAATTTAATTTTCTAAATGCATCTGATGCATAAATGCAAGCATGCGCCTTGTCCAAACAATACAGCAAAACATTTCGCACGTTTGCATTACGTGTACACGTGGAAATTTGATCGAATCACGCGATGAGACGACCTTAAACGACTTTTTACATAGGACAGCATAGAAAAAAATCCATTCAGACAATTCCCGCTCTTGTTCACATCTCCGCTAAACTCTCCAGTTTTGACAAGTTAATGTGGGCCACGTCCGTAGATGTTGGAAAAATGCTCATCCTCTGGTGGATGATATTACCAGAATCTTGCCTGGATCATCAGAACTTGTATATTCCACTATCAGACTTTTTTATAATTTTCGTTTTTCATTTTTTCAGGCAGGTTTTACGATGTTCTATGTGCACGTACATCACCATGTGTGCACGGGCCTTTACCGATCATGCCATCCATTACCATTCTGTACCACCTAGATCAGTTTCTAAACCATATAATCGACGTCTCGGATCTTGGGTCTATTGTCTGTGCGGCTTTCAGACTTTCCTCGGAGATAAAATGGGTAAGTGTGGTTCATTTTCCAGAAGATGTAAAAATTTATACGAAAAGGCTACTGTAAAATATCGCAGCTTTATAATGTTATTAAGTTTTTATGCCCGCAGTTTTTAATAATATATTCGCTTATGGTAATTTGTTTTGGGGATTTTTTAGCGAGGCATCTGATAAAGTGCAGTCGAAAGTGGTGTTACTTTGAAGACGAATGTGTCACCGATTCAGATGATGAATTTAAAAAACCACTGTCCAGTTTTGCTCAGCCAGAATGCGCTTTAGTTGATTTGAACGCGGAAGAACCGATGGAAGTGAGCCATCCCTCAGACATAACATCATCATCGTCTGACAATGGTAAAATCTCAGTCAAATAGTGCATTTGTGTGGGGGGTTTTTGCGTGTACTTCATACTCATCTTTTATGTTGTGGCATTATTGCAACTGCAGGTAAGTTTGAGAAGTTATTTTTTTCCATCCTTTAAATAAGGCTAAAATAATAACTGGAGAATCTAGGTTTATTGATCTGGTACTTTTAATTTAACAGTTTGGGGTTCGCAGATTTGCCAATTTTGAAACATATGGGGCCATTCAAAAAAGGCGTCCTCGTGTAGGGGGTAGGAAGGAATAGGTTGTGTCATGGACTAAAGTTGGACAGGGAACGGAGGGGCTGTGACCAACCCGGACGTTCACTTAAAAAAAATGCCAAAATCTGTAAATTGATGTTTAGGTGAGTTATAAATTGCAAAAGTCAGTAAACAGGGTACCCCCAGTCCTGGAAAACCTGGAAAAGTTAGAGAACTTAAAAGCTCAGTGTCCATTTGCAAACTTTCAAATTTTCCAAGTACATGTACAAATTTGCAAACTTTTCATCAAGCATAAACTCACAAAATGTTCAAACTTTTCCGAGGTCATATTTACAAATTTGTCCACGTTTTCTCGAGGACAAATTCGCATAATTTCCCCCAAGTACAAATCTTCAACATTTTCAACAGTTTCCGAGGAGAAATTTGCAAAATTTAGACCAGATTCCGAAGACAAATTGGCAAAATTCTCAACCTTTTCAGAGTACAAAATTTACGTTTTCCGAGTACACATTTGCAAAACCTTCAAAATTTTCCGAATACGATTTTTTTGAAGTTTCGGACGTCCGAATGGGGGGGGGGGTTGGTGGAAGGATAGGGTCAATCACGACGATTGACTAGATACAATGCGGACAGTGGGTAGGAAGGAGTCCAGTTTTGGGCAAATTTTGTGGACGTCCATTTTGTGTGGCCTCTATGGTATTTAAAAATGACTATATTTGCTGTTGTTCACAAAGTTTAATTTTTATATTTTGGCGTTTTTTGTTGATCAAAGAGTCCAAAAAGGAATTCCATTATTTTAGTGACGTTACAGCAGATGCTTTCATTTTTAGTTAATTCTTTACGTATTTATTTTCAAATACGCCTCGTACCTCGTTTTGAAAAATATTTGCTCGGAAAAACAATGTTTAATATTCGCAAATGTGCGCGCACCCCAGCTATGAAAATATACAAATTTTGGGCTCATCCAGGGTAAAAAGTTACGAATTTTTTTTTTTTAACAACATCAAATCCGTAAATGTTTACGAGAAATTCTAATTCTGGACTGCATCGCTTTGCTGAAACTACGGTGTATTCGTATTTACCTATAAGGGGGATTGATAAAGTAAATAGCTGCAGGTTTAAAACATAATTGGCTAAATCTTGGATGTAAATGTTTTTTTTTATATTTAAGAACGATTCATAGCTTAAGCTATAATCAATGAAAAACAATGCAAAAATAAGTTTTAATTTAATTTATTTTAGTTTCGGAAGTTTCACGTTATATTATTTAAGATTTTTATTTAAGCGTAGTAAAAAGCGTCGTTATGTTCGACGTTTTTCGCTTTTATTGTTTCATAGAGTATTAATCATTATACCTTACACAGCGAGCTCACGCAATTACAAAATTGGAAAAAAGTTGTAAAATCCTATTTTATAAAATTATAGTTTTGAATGTATGGCTCGTACAGGAACCCTACCTATAAATGTTAAAAAAAATACCGCGCAGAAGAGTTGACTCGGTGTATATTAAAAAGCAAATTTTTTCTATAAAATATTTGACATTCTTAAAATGTTTTTTGACATTAATTAAGGTGTACAGCATTCATATTTCACTGAAATCTCATTGAAATTTTCTCATTTCAGAGCTGCATAGCTGCAAGTAGGACAATGGTCCAAGTTTGTACTTTTTTGCAGTGGAAAAATACTATTTATACGCTTACAATGCTAACTCCCCGTTTAGGAATTTGGTGAAATATGATCACTGTACACCAAATTTGAAACGTAGGTTCCTGTGTGCACATTTGCACCGAAACTAGCGATCTTTTGACAAATCTGTTTTGAAGAAACATTTATATCGGCGATTAAGTTACTGGGCTAAAACGTAAACTAGAAGAAGCGCAATCCTACTTTCTTATCCTCTATTTGAACGCGTAGCCCCCTCCAAAATATTAATTTCAAGCATTAAATTTTGTATTCCTTTGTAGATGACAAACACAACATGCTGAACCTTCTGGGCCTAATGCGGGTGCCGTCCCTAAGCGAAACACTCATTCAAAGAAAAGTACGAATTTAACTGAGATTAAGAAATCAAAAGACAGTGACGAGGCAAGTGTGCCACAAGAAAGTACCTCATGACACTTTTAAAACTTGAACATACATGAACCCGTTTTTTTTTCTGTTGAACAAAAGAAAACTTTCTCTCACTATCATGTTAGGATGGCAGTGAGATGATATTTCACTCCTATAAATGTTACATCGCTGTACATTCTCATTTTCTAATTCATTCGCTATTCGTTTCTAATCACGCAATTCTCGATTTTTCATGATTTTGTAAGTGGATGATCTCTTTAATTTAGTAAGAACCCTCGGTACGCATTTTGTTATCGATCTAACTGACTTAGTAATTTAAAGTTATAAATGTAGGTACATGCTGTTTTTGTATTGATATAAATAAATATATCTCGAATCGTAACGCAATGATCTTTTTTCTCCCCAAAATCCAGATAAAAAGGAGGATTTTCAAAGTCGTTAATTGTTCGCATTATGGTATGATACTTATAATATGATCAAATGTTCCTAGTTTAGATAACGAGTAACATTAATAATTTTGTTTTTCTACGTTAATTATAGCATAGTCGTTTTTTGATTTGCTCATGGTCTGAATTATTTTGTAAATTATTCCAAATTGTTTAAGATTGGTAATTAATTTCAATCGTCAGTGTATTATTATTTTGTGATAAACTTTGATGTTAATATTAAAAAAAATTCCCCATTTTAGAAGTCGAGGATGAATTTTTCCGATAAATACGGGATCACTAGGAGTCACCCAGACCTGGAAAAGTTGGAAAAGTCAGGGAACTTGAAAATGTCTGGAAAAGTCAGGATTGAGATGTTGTCGCAATCCAAAATTAATGCTTCTTCGTGGTTAGATCAAGGCCCATTTGCAATTTTTTTTAAAAAAAAATATATAGTACAAATTTTCAACAGTTTCAGAGGACAAATTTTCAACAGTTTTTGAGGACACATTTGCAAAATTAACTATTTTCACGAGGATAAACTTTAGCAAAATAATCGGCTTTTTCCGGCGACAAATTTACACCAATTTAAACGTATTCCGAGGATAAATTTGCAACTTTTTGTAAACTTCAACAGTTTCCGAGGGCAAATTTGCAATTATTTTCCATGTTTTCCAGCACAAGTTTGAAAAATTTCCCACGTTTTCCGAACACAAATTTGTAGAATTTTCAGCTATTTTCGAGTCAAGATTTGTGCAATTTTTGACAGTTTTCGAGGACAAATTGACATAATTTACATGCAGTTTTTTCCGATCGAGTGCAAATTTTCAAAATTTTATTGCGCTAATTTTATAAAAACTACAAAATTTTTCTATGTTAATTTTGAAATCGTGAATAACGTTGGCCTATTTCAATTTAAACATTGTCATTGGTCAGGGACATTTTTTTTTTAAAAAAAAGGAAAGGCAGGGAAGTTGAATATATTTAAGAAAAATCCCCATTTTAGAATTCAAGGATTTATTTTTCCAATAATTACGGAATATTTCAAAATACTCTGAGCGAGGTTATGGGTTTAGAATCTTGTACAGATATAATTTAAAAATTATATTGGGATCATTTTAAAAAACTAACTTCTTTATGAAGTACATGTACGTAAATTTAGCTTAAAAATGCGTCCTTCTAAGGTTTCCGTAAATTTTGTTTAAAGAAAAGCGCCATTTTTTAGTAGGGTTTCCGTAAATTTCCCACAATGCCCTTTTCTGTTCTAAAAAAATCTTGTAGCTGTTCATAGTTTCGAGGAACTTTGTCGCTTTTTTATTAGAATGGCAGCTTTAGAAGAAAGCGTAACGTTTCATCAGAAAGATCTATCACTTACAGCTTTTCCTCTTATGGAAGAAATTCGGCGCCAAGGGAAACTATGCGATGTTACGCTGAAGGTAATCGTCTGATGAAACTCGATCAGTACGTTCATGGGCTGAGGTTGATTCTCCAAAATGTCAAAAGTAATTTCATTTACGGTCATTAAAACCTACTCCCCTCATGTGTTTTAGGTGGATGACCAAGTTTTTACGGCTCACCGCATCGTTCTAGCCGCCACAATTCCATATTTTCATCCCATGTTCACGCATGATATGGTGGAAAGCAAGAAACGGGAAATTACGATGCAAGGAATTGATCCGAGGTATGGAAAGTATGTGATTAACAGTATGAAAATTTAAAAATAAAAAAAAAAACTCGCAGAAATTAAAAAAAAAACACCCGGGGGGCTGTGTCGGAAGAGGCACGGCCGCAAATCTTTTGAGTTCCGTGGCTGTGTTGTTTATTTTTTGGTTTCCGGTAGGCTAGATTCAACCTATGCTGCCACATTTTGCAACGTCTCGTTCGAGAACCACGAGCAAATGTCGCATGCGCTATCACTTCACGGTCCCAAAATTTTAAATTACTCCATTATTTTACATAAAATTAATCAATCTTTCTCATAAATTATATTAATGCTGATATTGATAGTTTTCGCAAAGACGAAACTATTGACACCTCGCATCACGTGTTATATCATTTTGCAGTGACGAGTTATTCTAATTTTACCGTGCAAATTCACAAAATGCACAAATTTTTCACCATTTTTTTACACCTTATCAAGCTTTCTAGCAAATATTATTACATATATCGATAGATCTCACGAAGATGAAAGTAATGAAACCTCGCATGACGTACTATCACGTCGCAGTGTTGAGTTTTACTAATTTTAGCGTCATTTTGACATACTCATTGGGTTTTGCTCTCTTCAAATCAGTTTTTATATTTTTGAAAACTGTTGCAGTGTTTAAATTATTCTAGAAGCCTGGTGTACACTTTTTTGGGACACTGGGATTTAACTGATCGAGTTACCCAGTTATTAAACTAAAGACGTAATTCTATTCTATTCTATTCATTACCCTGCAGTCAGTACATAGTACCATGTGGCAGGGGGGATCATCATACAATTT
>JAQGBX010004297.1:0-15609 GCA_034698745.1 Megaphyllum sjaelandicum | reverse complement strand
ATTAAATTTGAATAAAGAACAATTGTTCCACGTTCAGCAGCTTTTTCCTAGCTGTCGAATTTAAAACATGGTAAGATTAGCTGCGATTTTTGAAACGACCCAGTTGCAAGACAGGAACTGCCGCCTGGCGATCATTTTTGCAAACAGTCTCTGTGGGAATTACAGAGATTCTATTCTAAGATAGTTTTAGGCATACAATTTTAATGTCTTCAGTAAAAGAATTTGGACAAATGCCAATTTTCTTGGACCACGGTTATTTTTCTTTTTTAATTTAAAATAAAACACGGAGGTCCTGTAAAATACATGTAGATATAAATTTTATTTTTTTGTTGTTAATTAGTTAACTTTATTAACTTTGGTGCTAACTTTTTTTTCCACAAATTTGTTTAGAATTAACAAAATTTGTCTAGGTAACTCAGGTGTACAACTAGGAATTGTGAATTTGCCAATCGTCAATTTTAAAATCATTAAATACTTAAGTTTTTCCTGATGTTCGCTTATTGGTCCATAGATAGAGATTTTTTTTTAATTCTCAGGGGTTTTTTTGATTTAAAATTAATGTGCGGAAAATTTATAAACGTGAATTTCATGTTTTCTGCAATATAACTGTATCCGAAAAATTCCCAAAATGGCTAAAAATTAAAGTTGTTTAAAACGTATTACTGATATGCAAAATATATACATGTTTAAAAAAAATACATTTAAATTTAGTTTTCATGATATAATATTTTATAGGATAACTAATGCTGATGCAATGCAAATGCATTTATGTATAAATGTATATATCATGCAATTGCATTTAAAAAAAGCAGTATTTAACAATGCAATATGGAAAAATGCATATTATAAAAATTGTATTTTAAAATATGTTTTGATTACATGTAAGGCGAATTTTGATTAGTATTTAAAAATGTATTCTTGGTATATTGCAAAACCATAACATACATGTAATACACAATGAATTTCTTAAAAGCATTTGAATACTATTTTGGAAATGTACTTTAAATGATATTAAAATCGTTAGAATATTAAAACATATGTAAATACATAATAAAATATATTCTGAGGATTTAAAATTTTAAATTAGGTCTACATTTATCTATGAAACTATATTTAAACTACGTTTGCACGATATTTGAAAGTAACATAGATATTCCAATCTATAATATTTTGAATAACTTTGAAATGGAATTTAAAGCTAAAAACACATTTCTCCAAAATTCATTTTCAGAAACATTTTTGGTAGAGAAAATGTATTTTGTAGATATGATGTATTTCTAAAGACTTTTTTCGATGTAGGATTTCTTTTTGAGGAGAAAAGGGGGTTGAAATGTACATTTAGTGGAGGGGTGGGTCTCCCATAAATCCTGCCCATAATCAATGCCATTGCCCAGTTATTGGAAGGCTCTGAACGTTCAACAAACCTTGACTTCCTTGCTCTTGGCCATATCTGCGATCGTCTTCCGAGCGATTTTCCCCGATCTCGTCCTTGGGAGGGCAGTCACCCTGATGGCCATCTTGAAGGCCGAAACCGGACCAATGAGATGCCGAACGATGCCTATCAATTCGTTCGATGTGTCCTTTTCGGATTTTCGGGATGCTAAACGTAGGAGGGGAAAAACGAAAAATTGCTTTGATCAAATCGGATCTGGGCAAGACTCTCACAAGGGGAGGGGGCCACTGTACCTCTGGACTACCATTGGACATCCCACCAAGATTTACTTTGACCAGCATTTACCTGAGTTCTTCAGCGTGTACAGTCCGAGTGGCACCTCACCCTTGAGGGCATCAGGCACACCCACCACAGCGCATTCCAGAACTTCCGGGTGGTTCAGCATGGCCTGCAAGACAGGGGACTTTAAAACGTGTACAACATTTCTCAAAATTCATTGAAAAATTGGATTCCCTATAAACTCTGCCAATATTGTGTTCAATTAACTATCCTCTTGCCTCTCTCATTGGCCATCATCATTGATGGTCAGAACTGCCAAACACCCAATTACTTTCTAAGTCCCCTTCCTTCTTGTGGATGTCCACAGTATTAACAAATCTGGCATCATTTATGGTAAATGATTTTTTTCTAGCCTATATTTTTAGAACGTTTTTAAAAAATTGAAAATTCCAGCTGTAGAAAAACCACCCGCTCACCACTTCCTCCAGTGTGGTCCCTTTACTGTGTGGACGTAGTTTAAAGCTATAAGTCCACTCTGGATCTAAACTATAACTTCAAGCCTACCAGCATAATGCCAAAACCACAGTTTCCTGGAAATTATTCCGCACAATTGACAATTGCAGAAATTTAACAAGACAATTTGCATTTTTAGATTTTACAATAATTGACGTAGAACTATGTCTTCGCTTTTTTATATAAGAGGGTAGTTACAGAGCTTCGTATGTCCCAGAAATGTCCCATAAAATGTCCAATTCTGTCATGTTAATGAAACAATTTCACAAATGACGTCATCGTAGTAAATTCTGACGCCATTCAGATGAAAACTATGACGACACTCATTAAAATTGTGATCCTAACACCATACTTTAAAATTGTAATGATGACGTCATCCTTTGAAATGTTGTTGATGGTATCATTTGTTAAATTTTTATGTTGACGTCATTCATCAAATTCTGATGAAAGTGGTTATGCTTTAAAATTCTGATGATGATGTCATCATTTACTGTGCAGTCCCACACGTAGTATTGTTGGATTGCACAGCTATGCACCTGTCTTTTTTGATAATCTTCATCCATGATCAGTTCAAAATATACATTATATACACCAATAAAGACTTAGATAAACAAAGCATGTAAAATCATGACAGTTTAATATATGTTATTTGCAATATGGTTATTTAAAAAAGGGGCCTTACCTCTTCCAGTGCCTTAGTGGACAGGCGGTGACCAGCCACATTTATGATGTCATCATCCCTAGACATGATATGAACGAAGCCTTCGCTGTCTATAATTCCAGCGTCCATGGTATCGTACATGCCCTGTAAGGACATACGCATAGACATCAATTTTAGTTCTAAGGGATGGTCACATATTTAGAAAATTGCTGTACTTACGGGATATTTGCCGAAATAATACTCCACGAATTTTCTATCGTTTTTGTACAACGTGGACATGAAGCCAGGAGGAAGTGGCTGCCTGCAATCGTAAAACAACATGTTTCAGTGAAAAGTCATAGGATTAACATATTCGTTCTGACGTACGTCACGTCATATTGTTTATAAGTCTTACTTTGCAACAATTCGCCCCATTTCACCTGGTGGCGCTTCCGTTCCGTCTTCTCTCATTACTCGCACTTGAAAACAAACAAAAATGATTTCCTTAATAAATGTGAAGTCATGCACCAAGTGCCACTTGAAACCAAGTTCCAATCTTAGATTTTTATGGTTTTTTTTCTTCCGGTTTACTCACAGTTCCAGCCAGGAACTGGCTTTCCACTGGAATTCTTTGGTACTTTTATTTCAGTCGTCAACGGGGTGCACACACAAGTGATAGGACTTCCGGTTTCTGGAAGGAAGATGTAGGCCAAATAAAAAACCTAGTTTAGTAAATAATTTCTGCCAACTTTTGCCGTGTTTAAAAGATGGTATTTTTTGTCTGAGTATTTCTAGTGGCAAGATCGAGCCTAATAACTTTAACATGAAAGGAAGTGCGTTATTACCAGTTTGCCACCAGTTGTCCACTACTGGCACACCAAAGGCCTCCTTGGTCCACTCCAACGTATCGTTGTCACAGTGCTCACCAGCAACGAATACGCACTTTAACCTAGTAAAAGAACAAAAAATAATTTCAATAAAACAGATCTCGACTATACTTTTTAAATGCACTGCTGGATACCCTGTATTTATCCAGCAATGCATTTGAAAAGTATAATTAAACAATTCATCATGGAAAAAAAAGTATTTTTAAATTGTTATAAAAATTGCATTTGCAAATACAGTACGTTTTGGTCATGTGTTATGTAAATACAATTACAGTATAAAACCGCATTACAAATGCATATTTTGTTTGATATTTTTCAAATATATTGAACAATTATTTTTGTTACATTGCAAAATACAGTATATACCATAAAATAAGGACAAATTCATTTTTAAAAACTTTTCAATAGTACTTTGGAAATGAATTTTAAATTTTATTAAATATGATATTAAAAACAATCTTATTAATGTATTTTGAAAGTACATAGTAAAACAGGTTTACATTTATTTATCAATATCTATTTAAAAATACATATGCATGATATTTTGAAAAAAGTGGATGTCCAAATCAATACATATATACATATGATGAATAACTCGTAAATGTACTTTTAAGTTAAAACTGCATTTCTCCGAATTGCAATTTCAGAAACATTTTTATTACAGAAAATGCATTTCCAAAACATATATTTCTAAACCTTTAATTTTTCGATGTGGGCACACAGACACACAAACATACAAAAAGACATTGGTCAAAATGCACCGGACTCACTTGTCTAGCCTATAATTGGCTGCATATTGCCCGTTGGGATCCTGTAAATTGATAAATGGCGTTTTAGTGCACATTAGTGCAATGCAAAATGGTACACAGAAAGTTCCAACAAGTTAATACAAATTTCCTCCCATGTCTTTTTCTATTCTAATTTTATGCAAATTAAGTCAATCTAAACAGTCAGGCCATGATGCTCATGATAGTTTATGACACAGTTATTGCATAAACTGTCAACCAAATGCACCGTATAATTATTTTTTTTTTAAATCTGCACCCAAGATGACCTTTAACCCACCTCTTTCCTGATGGCTCTCATGGCCGTAGGCACGGTGAATAGCCCTCGGACACCATGCTGCGAGATCACCCTGAAGTAAGCGCCAGGGTCAGGGGAGCCCACAGGTTTACCCTGAACATTTTGAATAATACATTATTGACATTGATTGAGCCACAGGTAGCGGCACCACTCGACGTCAGCTGCAGTGAGCTGAGTAGATGTTTTTGCAAGACTTGGCAGAAAATGTCACAGTTATAATCCTGGACGATGCACGAAGGCTGGGAGGAACTTCCGAGGGAGTAAAAGAGGGGTTGTATTTTAAGGTAAAACTGTATTCTCCTTTTCGCCAATAGACAAAAAACGATAAACTAGACTTTTTTTAAAAAGCGACATCTAAGGATCAACATATGCAAGATCAGTTAAAAAATTGTTTTTTTTAAATGAATTTAATATTTTAGTTATTGAAAATAAAGCATTATTTATTATGCACTGTACATGGTTCTTCCCCAGCCGCATACAACAGGAAAGTAGGAGGGTTGGGGAATGCAATGGTGAACTATCCTGTAAAACCAGAAAACCCACGAAACCCTTACCAACGATAATGTCAAAATTGATATATGCCAATGTTATCCACGATTATGCAAAATCGACACTGGGCAATATTCAATATTTTGCAAAATTTACTAATGACAGTTTTGAAAATTGTCAAAAGTAACATAGAATTTTTTTTAAAAATTGGACAATTTTGTATTCGGAAATGGTTGAAAATTTTGTAAATTTGTACTGGGAAAAGTTAAAAAAGTTTGCAAATGGGCCCTGAGGCTACCACATACAGTAGAAGCATTAATTTTGGACCGTGACAACATGAATACGTTGGATTTCTCGGATTTTTCCAGACATTTTCAAGTTCCCTGGCTTTTCCAGGTTTTCCAGGTCTGGGGGTAGCCTGAAAGTCTAAATAGGCGACCCGAGTTCGAACCTCAGCTGGGAACCTGAGTGTCCTAAATGCGAGGCTGTTTACCACTTAGTCACCACGCTCGGTTGGGCGACTCAAAGCGCATCTATAGGCATGTGTCGAACCTCAGATGCAATTGACGACAAGTGGTGGAGCCATCTTTACAACGAATGATTATTTAACCAGGGTCAAGGCCAATTAACCTACCTCGTACATGACTGTGGTGAGACCATTGAGTAGCGGCGCGTAGCAGATGAATGAGTGACCCACGACCCAGCCAAGATCAGAGGCCGCCCACCAAGTGTCTCCACGGTTCATCCCAAAGGCGTTTGTCAGGGCCCAACTCAGCATGACCGCATGCCCTGCACTAGGACGGACCACGCCCTGCAAATATGAAAATTTAAAAAATATAGTACATGAGGAAAAGTCACATAGCATTCCCACTTAAGAAGTGATACAAATAAAAAAATCTTCAATTTCTGGATTACCACGGCACTAAGCCCAGCAAAATGAGCTCTACGTGCATGTATTCAGTAAAAACTACATCCATATTATCTTACCCTATTTTAGACTAACTGACAGTACAAGTATTGTAACTTAATTTAAGTGCCTTATCTCAAAATTTACCTTTGGGTCACCCGTTGTACCGGATGTGTACAGCACATAAAGAGGATGCTGGGCATCTACAGGAACACAATCGACTGCTTGGGCATCGGCGGCGATGGTCTTCATCTGTTCCCAAGAAATGTCACGATGTGGAATGAGGGTCGCCTTCTCCTGTTCAGAGCCAAGAAGAACGGCATGAGGAGAAAGTATGATTTATAAACGAGGAAACGTTTGGACATTACTTGAATCTTAAACATTTCATAAATTTCTGCTCCTGAAATGCCTTCAAAAGTTAAAAAACGAACAACAGATTGTTGCTGAGCCACCATCTCCTCGAAGTCCATCTTTACTTTCTAGTTTTACGCAAGTGCAACTTTTAAACATATATTTTAAGTTGAAATGTCTCCACGAATAATGGAAGAATTTTTCCAACGAATTTCATTACAATCTATAGATTGTAATGAAATTCGTTGGAAAAAGAACAGGCTTTTTTTAAAAAAAAATGATTACGGATACTTGATGAACACCCCTGTATTGCTCATTTTCCTCAATTTAGCACAAAATGACCGAAATTTCCATATTACTCTGCAAATTGAGGATCGCGAGCTAACCAGACTCGCATCTATAACAACCTTGGTGACTTTGCTGGCTTACTGTCGTGTACTTACGAACTGTGGTCGCTGGAAGATGATGCACTTTGGAGTGTCACAGGTGATCATGTTGAGAGCCTCGTCTAGCTGTGGTTTGTACTGAACAATCCTATTGGGCTCCACGCCACAGTTGGCAGCTACAACGATTTTCGGCTGAAGAAATGAAAGGAAGTGTAAGGGCATGACCAGGCTCTCTGAGTAGTAAAGCTAATTGACGGTTACACTTACTGTGCAGTGGTTGATTCTCACTGCCAGCTCCTTGGCGGCGAAACCGCCGAAGACCAAGGAGTGAATTGCCCCTAGGCGGCAGCACGCCATCATGGTCACGATGGTCTCTGGAATCATGGGCATGTAGATGAGTAAGGTGTCGCCACGATGAAGACCCATCTTGCGAAGGCAGGCGGCCATCTCGCAGACCTAGGACGCGTGGAATGAAGAGTAAAAATCAGTAAGAATAGATTATGTAAGAATGTAAGAATGAAATGGAAAATAATGGTCAGAACAAAGAATAACAGGGACAAAAATAGAGGATTGTGAAGAAACAATGTAACTGGACGAGGAAGTGAATGGGAAGGTGGTAGTGGTACAGACAGGAAACATCACAGCAGGCGATACCATTTGAAACATCCACAAGAGGATGACGAGATTGGACAACAGAAAGGTGAAAGGAAGAATCGAATGAGAAACAGTTAAAAATAAGGAAATGCTGAGGGAAGATATAGATGTATGTCGAAGAAAAGGAGACAAGTGAGGAAAACTGGAAATAAGAGGAGAAAGCAATTGAGAACAAGAACATGTTCAGGAGGAAATAAATGTGGAAGAAAAGGATACATGTGAGGAATACGGGAAATAGGAGGAGAAAGCTGAAACGTTGAAGAGAAGAGAGAGGAAAACAGGAATAAGTATAGTGAGAAAGAGAAGAAGGAGGAGCTAAAAATGAAGAGGTGGAAAATTAAGGAGAGGTAGAAGGGGATTATTGTGGAAAGGAAGTGGTGACAGCATAAAGTCAGCTGAGGAAGTGATGTAACCACATGTTAGGTCGAACTGTATTGGAGTTCATTTCTGTGTGGGCCACACCCCTCACGCTTCACTCTCCACGTGACCTGAAACCCACCTGCTTCTGAAGCTCTCTGTAGGTGATCTTTCGCACTGTGTTGGTAACTGGACTGTCGTAGATGATGGCCACAGTTTCGCCCAATCCGTTTTCCACGTGACGGTCTATGCTGTTGTAACATATGTTTAATTCCCCACCTACGAACCTAATGAAGAGATTAAGAAGGGAAAAAAATGTTTCAAATTGCCCTTAGCCTATACTGCCTCGCAGATCGATGTAGCAATTAAAATGGCCCACCATTTGGTGAAGGGAGCTTCGGACTGGTCCAGGGTCTGATCCCACTTTCGGTGCCATGACAGCACCTCACCTGCCTCGGCCCAGAACCCCTGAGGGTCCTTCAAGCTCCTTTGGTATACGTCTTCAAAGCGATCAGTCTTCGGGGTTCCATTGGTATGGCTCACGTCCACGAAATTGGCTCCTGGATAAAAAAAATTGAGCATGTTTAACGTTAGTTCAAATGAGGGACTACTGTATCTGTAATTTTATTTTTGGCAATTTTAGGTGTGTCCGAAAAGTCAAGCGCATATTTCTGAGCATTTTACTAACCATGGCTTTTAAAAGGAAAATTTCAAACTGAAAGTAATTAGAGTTTATTTATGTATTTATAAATGACAAATTAAAAAAAATCATTTCTCGTCATTCACATTCTAAAAATACAGAAATTTTTGAACATGCTGTATTTCCAGCTACAACTTTCCTCGTGTATGGCCGGGCTTAAGGAGTTTGCCAACAGGGAATCAAGATTGATTTAAGTAAGCTTTTTCCCAAATATGTCACAAAGATTTCGAAAGAACAACAGCCATGTAAAGCAAAGCTACAGCAAAGATGTTAGTGATATCACCAGTTATAAAAACATTTTAGTAGGCCTACCTTATGAAACTGCAAAAACAATAAATTACAAATTTACAAAAAGGCGTTATAAAACATGCGCCACCCTTAGAAAGGGCCTCCAGCTGAAAACACTGAAGCCATGCAGAAAAGCCCACACCCTCCTTCCTCCTTCCTCAAAACTTTTTTGATCATAGTCTGATTTAAAATCTCTTTGATGTTTTGTGCTCATACAATTGCACTTATCATTTCACTAATTGAAACCATCAATGTAGCGTGAATAATAAAAACTTTTCAATTTCATTGATTTTTAAGATAAATATTCTGCATCTTCAAGCGGTATGTATACAGTTTACATGTATTTGACGAGACTTAATTGTTCTTCAACCAATAACTTTGGTTGAGGATCAATTAAGTCTCGTCGAATAATTTTCAATACAATTAAGTGTCAAGGTCAACAAAAGATTTATTGATATACAAAAATAAGATACACAACAAATAAATTTTATTTGTATTTAAATTTACTTAAATGCAATTTCAAAATAGAAACAGCCTGCAATGGACTTATGAATCACGGTTGAATCACCAGGTACGTGTATATACATATACCTGTATATATGAATTAAATACAGCATATCTGGTATATACTAAATATTATTATTATTAATAATAATATTTAATTGCGGATTTTGAAAATTACTTATTATCCCTATGGCGTTATGAAGCCTAAAATGACAAAAAAGATGGCGGCCGTTGTCAATCGTTAGTCCAAGGGCAATAGGTGTAAAAACGTGAACGAAGTCATTAATTTTGTAAGAAATCGATTGCGACGAAAAGCAACAAATGAATTTGGCGTTAATAAATTACCAAAAATTAATCAAACGCCGTATGGTGTGCCCGTGTTTGTTCGGTTTTGCATGCAGGTACAGCACGTTTCATCAAAAAAGGGGTACTCAGATAGAAGCTTTACATATAGCACTTTTGACAGTTAATAAGTCTCGTGTGCAAAAGGAATGCATTCCCACATCTAAATGAAAATACCTTGAGATACGTCTAAAACATTTCTGATAGGCAAAATATATTTACAAAATTATTTACTAAAATATATATTTACAGTATATATATGTTTAATACATTTAAATTTAGGTTTCTTGATTCGCTTGTAAAATATGTTTTAAAGAAAATAAATTTTATACGATGACAAATCTCAATGCAACGCAAATATATTTAGGCATGATTTACCAATAAAGAAAAGTGCATTTTAAAAAATATTAAAATTTTATTTCCAAATAAGGGTACGTTTTAATCATGCATTATGCAAATGCACATGCATGTAAAACCAAATCAAAAAACATACTTTGTCTCATATATACATGTATATATTATTTTTATTTCACAATCTATTTTTTTCTTTTATCGCAAAATTTATACCATAAGATAATAAAGATGAATCTTTGAAAACATCTTGAATAATACTTTGCAAATGCATTTCAGTGCATATTAAAAATATCCTATTAAATACAATCTTATTAATGTAGGTAAATGTAGGTTTATATTTATTTATCAAAATATATTTAAAAATACATATAGACGATATTTGGAAATAACTGATTTTCCAATCCACACATATTTTGAATTTCTAAATTTTTGTTCTCGAACTGGGTAATTTATTGATTTGTAAACAGTGATTTTTTTACATTAATTATCGTGTCGATTTTACACCTGTGATTTTACTTTTGTAAAAAGTATATAGCTTCTGTCTGAGTACCCTATTTTAATTACGAATTTAAGCGATCGTCGAACCATTTTGACTATAATTTTTATTATAGGGTCTGGGTCTCTGAAATAAATATATTTACAGTATGTTGCATGTTACTTATAAAGCTGTATATACAAGTACAGCTGTGTGTATAAAGCTGGATTTTCACATTGCAATTTAATGCAATATAACATTAAGTGACAATACTGTCGTTTAGTCGAAACTAATAGCACTTTGGCAGTCGTGAAATTACGTGTTCAAATTTGACATGCTAATTAATTTAAAAAATTTACACAAGGTTGACACTGTTTTTAAACCAACTACGCTTTTACTTTTAAACCGGAAATTGACATTGTTTTTTTAAATCACTCAAGATTATAGCCATTTTAAAACCAATTAATGCATTAAATCTGCCCACGTAAGTTGCCGACTGCCAAAAGTGCCATTCGTAAAGCTTTCGAGTACCCCTTAAGATGTGTCGTTTAGACTGATTTTGAGCTCATTTTGCTTGATTTAATACCGTTATAAACCGGAAATTGTCATAGGTTTGACAAATGTATTCATGTTTACACTGTTATTAAACCAATCAGCTCATTACTTTTTTCCCAAGTGACTTCACGACAGCTAAAAGTGCCATTGATATAGCTTCCAAGTTTTGTTTACGGGAAAATCAAAATCAAAACTAAAAATTTGGGCTAACTAAAATATTAATAAATAAAAAATTTACTTCTAATTGATGAAGGCCTTTAAAACAAAACGTTTTAAAAATATATTTTCGGAAATGCATTTTCTGTAATAAAAATTCCTAAATGAAAATGCATTTCGGAAAAAAAAATTTAGTTTTATAATACAATTGAAAATATCGTACGTATTTTTAAATACATAGATTGCATTAGATTGTATTTAATACATGTATGATATGGTATAACATTTCAAACTACTTTCTAAAGTACTATTCAAATATTGTTTAAAAATTCATTGTGCATTATATGCATATTAAATTCCTACTATTATATGTAACAATATGATGCGGTTATTTAAAAGTATTTGCATAGCACATGAACGAAGCATACATTATTTTTGCAAATGCAATTTTTAAATGCATTTTTCCATATTGCATTGTTGAATATTATTTTAATGCATTGCTGGATATACACGTACTGTTTATACATAAATCTAAAGTCATTTGCATAGCATTGGGATTATTTACCAAATAAAATATATTTTCTTTAAAGCAAATTTTACAAAACGTATCAAGAAACCTAAATTTAAATGGCTTTTAAACCAAGATATTTTAGTAAATAATTTCTTAAATATATGTTACATGTACAATGTATCTCAAGGTATTTCCATAATGGTGGATTTGCACCAAACTCGGGATTAAACTAATCAAAAATGTAAACTTTGACTGTGAAAGCAGACTGACATGGTAGTTTTAATCCGATTTTAATCAGCCGTTGCTTTAGTTATGGTGCATTGTTGCAAAATGTTTTTTTTAAATGCATTCACCTAAATGCGTTTGCATTGCATTGGGATTAGTTACCTTATAAAATATATTTCTTTAAAACATTTTACAAAAAATATCGAGAGACTAAATTTAAATGCGCCGGTATTTTAAAAAATATACATTTTAGCAAATATCTTTTGCATCAGCAATATGTTATAAATATATCTCAAGGGAGTCTCGCGACTTAATTTTGATCATTCCCCAAATCCCAACCACTTGAAGATCGTCATGTAAAAGAACTCAAGTTTCACCACCCTATATTTTGGTTTCACCCTCTACATCCAAACCAGTCGTTGTCCCGTCAGCGAATCAGCAGCCAGCAACAGTCTTCCCTAATTACGCCAATTTTAAATTCTCGACAGCATTCAATTACAGTGGCAACAATTATTATTACAAAAGCACGGCGCTCCAAGGACAAAAGAAAACTGAGTAGAAAAAGAAAATGGACGACGCCTGGATGTCCTTAAAAGAGGCTAACCTCTTTTTGTTCACTTTTAAAATTTCGAGAGGTCCTGAAACGGGCCTAAAATGACAAACAGAAACGCGGAAGTCGCAGCAAGGGTAACCAAAAATTGATCAAACTCCGTCCGCCTGAATGCGGGAAGGACAATACTGTTCAGATTTGAAGATAAAGCAAGTTTCGTCATCACGATAATGGCGGTGGGCTACTTCCGGGATTAAAAGCTTTGAAGAACACATGTTTAATCGCGTCATTTGCAGGCTAAAATTGCTAGAAAATAACACAAAAATACCATAATTTTTTGAAAAATTGGGAAAATATTTTTCGAAAACTGCGGTCAGCATGTAGCCTACATGGTGCCCCCACATCCGGCAGTGGGAGCCCCGGCCCGGAAATTCCCGGGCCCCTGTCCAGAATCTTGGAGGGCCCTCTTCCTACCAAGACTATGATGATATTCTATTGGAATTAAAATAAGTTAGTTTAATTTCATATTTAATAAAAAAAACTATATGCGACCCGCAGGTGCAAAAAAACCCAGGCTAGAACTTTCCCCCCTGCCCCCATGGGGAAGTGCGTAAGGGAAACTTTCATTGAAATTAACAAAAATTGAAAAATCGACATTAATAAGCAAAATAATGGTGAACTTTTCTGAAAACTCAGAAACTGCTTCAGATAAAACAAAAACAAAGCAAGCAAAAATTTCTAAAAGAAATGTTCCAAAGTTCAAAGGAATTGAAAAATCTGTTGTTTCTACTTTTAAAAAAAAAACTTGGATAGAATAAAAAAAAACTAAGGAAGATCTTTAAAAACTGGCCAATAACTAAAGGAATTACTAGGAAGTATAAAAAACTACTTAAGCTTGCCCAGCAAGTAGGAAAATCCTTGCTCATTGACCTAAAGTGACCATCATCATATTTTGAATAAAGTGCTTTTAACATTTTTCTTTAGAGGACTGACCTTTGGCCCATTTGGCGAAGTTGACGCTGAAGGCCCTGACCCTGACAAAGGTAGTCGGGCCCGAAACCGACTGGACCGGACCTCGCGATGAACAGCAGAGAAGTCCGAGCTGGACACGCTGACCACCGCTGCGACCACGGGCCACTTGACCCGGAAGCTTACTCCACAAACTGATGAGCATATTTCTGGGAGCACTGTTACCCTCCCCGATGGGAGTAGGGGTTATTGGTTTCTAATTTCCGAGTTCCGCGCTTAATTCACAACTGACCAGAAGCGCCCGTGCGAACTGACCACTGCGGCGGCTTCAGGTGACGACCTGTATCAGAGAGGCGTTCAGTCGCCGCAGATATGCACTGGCACCGCCTAGCGGCGCTCCGTCAGCAGGTGTTTCCTTGCACATGCTGCACTAGTCACTCAGCAAGCAGGACTTGTTATTGACGGAGGGCCAGGGTCGTTCGCGAAATATTCAATTGAAGAATTTCTGAAGGTAAGACACAGGAGCATAACTGTGCGTCTGTGCTATCCTGAAATTTGTCAACGTAGAACTACGTCTGGGACTGTTTAGTAAATGATGACGACATCACTATAACGGATGACCTCATTGCCAGAATTTTAATTAATGACTATCATCATTCATCAGAATTTGAACAGGGTGGCCCCAAAATTTTCAATTTCCTTGACCTTTCCCTGACTAAAATCCAAAATTCCCTGACCAAAACTTAGCCTACTCGTTAATGCACATCAATTTTTTTGTCATAACCAAAAATAGAATAACAATTGCTATGAGAAGCTTTGCAAAACACTAGATTTTGTTACAATTAAGTCTAGTTGAAGAGGATTGGGGATGCAGCTGCTAGCAGACTGAGTGCAGGGATTCCCTGACCGCTCACAGATTTCCTTGACATTTCCGTTCCATGACTTCGAACGAAAGACTAATATAACTGGGTTACTGGGTAATGTAAGTTTTTGATTTGTTTAATATTTATTTCTTATTGTTGAATCATGTTTTTCTCTAATTTCTGTTTAACGAACAAATGTTCACTTCTTTTGAAGTTCTTCTTAACGAGGTTACACTTTTACAATAAAATATGAATAAGAAATTGCCACGCATCAATCTTAAATTCAAATAATCACTGGGATTTTTGGTTTAAGATATGTAGCATACAAGTATATTAGGCAAAAATTTAAAAATCATGATGTTAATTCATTTTTTAATTAAGTTTTTGAAATTTACACATTTAAAATCGTAATTTCTTGTTAATTACCTTCATTGACGGATAACAACAACATTTCTACAATGCTTAAATTCGGGAACTTATCCCGAAAGAAAAATATTTCTAATGAAATTTTACCAAATTTGGGTAAATATCAAATTGGGGCCATTTTATCGTCCCGTAATATCAAAGCATATTCTACACCTTAAATTTTAACTAAATACTGTGCATGTACAGTATATTGTTCCTAGTTATACATGTAGGTAGAGGCATGGACCTCTATATGCGAACTTTTTTTTATTTTTGTACTGGTAACAAGGCTATACTGTCTGCATGAGTACCCCTACTATTAATGAAAGCGATGAGCATTCATATATAGTTAACAGATTTAAGTTTTCTGCCATTCTAACAATTGCATTAGACATTCATATTCCAAGGCCACATTGCATTAGTATTTTTTCGAAAAGGAATTTATTCACTAATATCACGTGAATAAATGGGCAATTTATTTCCTTTTTAAATTAATTTTAATGTAGAACTACGTCATTCCCCTACACAAGGGGTTGTTAAGGAGTTTTGGATGTCCGAAAAATGTCCGAAAAAATGTCACGATATTCATTAAAATTCGTATGATGACGCCATTAATTAAAATTTGTACGATGACGTCATTCATTACAACTCTGATGATGGCGCCATTCATTACCACTCTGATAATGACGCCATTCATTAACCCCCTCAGTCAAGCATTATGATCTGCTTATCCTACATTTTTGAAACTTTGAAAAATGAAATAATATAATAAT
>JAQGBX010004296.1:0-15613 GCA_034698745.1 Megaphyllum sjaelandicum | reverse complement strand
AATTTATTTTCTGAAAGTGATTCGGATAATCAGCGATTCGGATAGTCGGAGTTCGGATAATTGGAGTTCTACTGTACGTGTACAATAGAATACTGATTTTGTACGAAGTAACTTTAAATTTAGAAGGCAAGTTTTTCTTTCCCATGGATCTACCAATAATATATAACCTGTTTAAATACTTTGAAAATTGCCGGCTAATATTATTTTTTTAACGCAATTTTAATGGAAATTCACCAATTTTGGATTGTCTAGGGAATAATTAATTTCATAGAGAATCCGCGTACCGTGACGTTGGTGCAAATTTCAGGTTAATTGCGAATTTTTGGCCTATCAACTAACTTACATGCATCTCATGCAAACATAAAGTATCAAGTTTTTTTTACTGAACTTGTTCGGTGAAACTATAGGATTATTTTCGGTCAATGGATCTTAGTTTCACGCAATTAATACTCTTGAAACCCTATACTTTTGGGGCAAATTTAGCGTATACTTTGTTGGTGACCTGTAGTGAAATATATGATATAGGTCTCACGACACACATAGTTAAACTACCCAATTAACTTTCTCAATATATGTGAAATGATGCGTATCAAATACAATAGAAAGTGTCAAATTTTCCACTCATTTATCTCATTTGGTGTTGATTTTTGCTATAATTCTCATAATATTCACTTATGAAAGTTGCAGCAATTGAGGTAAATTGTTGTTGTCGTAAATTGCAGCCTATATGCCAGCAATTGATTTACTGTGAACGAAGATTGCTTTAATGTTACTTAAATATCAGAGAATGGACAATGTTTAGGGGTGACTTAAAATGTGGTGTACTAACTAATCTTGGGATAATAAGCACACATTAAAAAACTGCAAATCTTGCTGCTCATACCATTGATAATTCTGTTTTTTAATTGCTAAAATTCCATATTTTTGTTTATTGTTCAGCAGATTTCTTAGTTATTGTTACCAGAATTGGTTTTTGTACGAAAGAAATAAACGTCTAACTATACATAAATTTGGTTCAAATTAAATTATCAGTGCCACATCCTCATTATATAGTGTACATCTTAGCTTTTCTTCATATTTCCTTTCGTTGTAAAAGATCTTTCTTTACTTTGCCATTATCATAAAACATTAAGATCTTACTTTGAAAGAAATGCGTTTTAGGGGTTATATTTTTGATGTTTTTCTGGTTCACTGGGTTAAAGATTAATAGCTGAAATACTGATATAAGTGAGTTGAAATATTGCGGAAATTATAACAAAGGCAGTTCATATTAAAAAGAAAGATTAAAAAAATCCTGTGGAAATGGAAACCTTGCTCCGATTGAACCAAATGTCAGATGTTGACCTGAATTTTTCTTCCATCTTTTAACCTCCCTTCGCTTTTGAAATGTACCCGAGACATTTTTTTATCCCGCAAAAACTTTGCAAACAAATAATTACATGGATCTCGTGTGCCTGAGGTTTTTGAAGCACATTGCAACACACCGAAATAATTTCAAAATTCCTCCAAGCTACCTTCAAGTGGTCGTTTATTACGGTGATTACAAATGCATTTACCTTGTCGAAGAAATGTGTAATAAACGCGGGCCAAAATGTCACCAAACATATTTTGAAAACGTCTGAGAGACACGACACGTTTCGTATCCTGCAGGTGTTTATAGCAGTCATAAATTATAGTCATAATTTTGATGTCATTCATTTTTATGCGAGCATCATGTTTTTCTTCTGCACCTTCTATAAATTTACTACCTTAGCTGTTTGTTGATAAATGAGGAATCCAACAAAAAAATTTAAAACAAATGTTGTGTTTAAACGTCCTGGATGGTGTGGAAATCATATGTTCATTGTGTTTGAACGTCCTGGATGGTGTTGAAATCAAATGTTCCTTGGGTTTAAACATCCTGAATGGTGTAAAAAATGTATGGGAGAGTTTTTGCTCAAAATAAGTTTCAAAACTGCCATGTTGATGACTGTATTTTACAACTCGTATAGTTACAATCTGCAAAAGTAAGCAAAAATAATCCAAAAATTTGTTCATAGATAGACTGGAGCTGTGGGGATATTCCCAAGCTTTTTCAAATAGTCTCCATAAGATGGCGCCAGTTAATTTTATATTCTCAAGTAATGTTTGTGCAATTCTGTAAATTTTCATTTCTCAGTATATCGATTAATGTTTTTTTGAGTTCCTTTTTTCAATGATTAACTAGGCGGGATTTTATTTATTATGAAAAAAATCACATATTAATGCATGCAATTAGTCTTTTTTTCTTATTAAAAAGTGAAAAAGAATTTAATTACATGCATTAATATGTGATTAAAATTAATTTTGCAATACGACATTGGTTTATCTAGCACTTGCCATGCGCGCTCAGCGGGAATTCACCATACTATTGCTTAAATATTTTAGCATCACTGCAGGGGACTTGATTAACATGGTTTTTTTGCCACATACTGTACATGCATGTATTTGATAATTTTCAAATAGCTGGTACCTTGCCCTGCCAGTTTATGGTATTATAAATAATTGAAGCATATTTTTAGAGTACCAAATTTGTTTAAGGCCTGTCGGTTTTCTATGGCAAGGCCTGATTTTTTTGTGCTAATTTATTAGCAGGAATGTTCATAAATGTGTGCTATTTATATCTGCTTTTGGCATTGCACGTGCACGACTTCGTTTTGGGGATACAACCACCTTGAAATATGACAGCCGTACTTTACTCGCTCTGTTTTACAGTTATTAATTTACGATAATATAGCTATCTTACCCTGGTACAAATTGGCCTCCCGATTCTTCGAATGGCCTTAATTTGAAATTTTATCAAGTTTAATATGCTCCGTCTAAACTTGAGATTGCCAACGAGTACCTATATGCATTTTTTCTTTCAAAATCATTAGCCATAATTTGTGCACGGTATCCCTGTTATAATTATATGCGAAATACATTTTTTATGGAATACATTCCAGTTATACATTGTTTGTTTTTGAAATGGTTTACATGGTCAATCAAGTTGCAATAAATCGGTCAGTAATTAATAAGCTACTGTGCACACTGGTAAAAAAGTGTAGTCGTGACTTATGGTTGCCAGATAAGCTGCCTTAACAATCAAATCGCGACATTTAAATTCATGAATTTGCTCCCGTTTTCCTATAGAGTGAAAAACAACTTTTTCTTCTTTATTTATGATGCGGTTTGAAGAAATTTTGAATTTCTTTCTAAACATAACTGTTCAACTTTATCGAATTGCGTTTTTTCTTGTTTTTGGTGATATCTGTATGGGATATATGCACAGTTCAATTTCAAAACAAGCCGTTGCATGAACTCTACCAGTCTTAACTTAATATTTTTACGATTACTGTATGTAAATTTTTGAAACGTGATCACCCAGTAGGCCTACACGTGATGCATTCTCGCACGTTATGATAACATGCATTGGATTGGAAAAAAAAATTGACTTGTTTTGAAAATGTAGCGAAACAAGCGAGATAAAGGGACCGGAATGAGAATTTTAACACTCGAATTCCCTTCGCTGTAGTAGTTGTAAACTATGATAAATTGTGATCTTTCTCATCTCACCTGAAGAGCCACGTATTAAAGTACCGTTTATGTGATGCCCATGTCATTGATTTGATATGGCCAACCTCATTTCGGTAACCATTACCCAGAAGTTGAGAACCTTACTGGGAACACGTTTTATTGTCCTTTTTTTTGGCATTCCGGCAACTTTTATCATGTTGCTAATAATTTAATTGTGCTCATCTGCTGAATCATTTCAGTGCATGGTGTATTTCGGTACAGAATGGGGGGAACAGGGAGGGTTTGTTCTCATTGTAATTTTTAAGCATATGGTGTGGGGGAACTTTTGAATGGATACATTTTCAATTGAGAAATGCAAACTATAACATAAAAGTTTGTTCCCAAAGCTTTTTTCAGTCCTTTTCTCTTTTGGTTTCGTTTTACGGATGCCTTTTTTATCTGAACTATTCCCTAAGTGAGTTATTTGGAGTAATGTCGCGATGATATTGTAGCCCTGCGGTTTGTACAATTTATCAGAGAGTTCATGACTTCTACGTATGCCTTACATTGAATATCATGAGTCTGCTCTACGTGAACCCAAATATTAACTTGATAATGCGTTTGATGATACCTTTGGATGAGCATTTCTTTTTAATTCTCATACTGTTTATTGAAGTATAACCACAGAATTCCTTTAGTTCGCGAATAATTATACTGTTAATAAAATTAATTATAGGGAAGAAGCTCTTATAGTAAACAATGACTTTATTTCGTTTTTAATTTAACTTAATTAAAGGCTCTCGCCAAATAAAGCATCCTTCCAGATGTAGGTCAGGTGATTTCGAATAAAAAAGCAATTCAAATTGCGGAAGGAACTTTCAATAAGATTGGCTGTAATTGTCAACCAGAGATGATTGCTTTCAGATGTTAATTAAGTTATTATTCGGGGTGCAATTTTCTCTGACGTCTGATTTCTACCTGCAAATAAAAAATGGACAACGGAAATTACCATATGCCAAACGTTCTCATAGTTTTTTCGTGCCAAATGGGTCATTTTATATCTGCCGCATCACAATTTTTTGTAGTCAGATATTGCATGCATAGTTATTAAAATTTAGAAACTGCTGTGTTTTCGAAACATAATTCGGGTATGACATGTATTTGGCTGCAGTTCAAATATACATGTAAAGGAAGAATGATATTCGTATTAATATTGGGAATATTAAGTATTAATTTAGAAAGTACGTAATTAAATTTATTAGACACAAGTGAGGTCATTTCTTAATGACAGCCTCGGGACTGTTTGGGCCAAAAATTGTATTGCTTGGCTCATTAAATATTAATTAAGCTGCAGTGTACTTGTATATACATGTACATGTAGTACATGCTCAAATATCTCTGCATGTAAATGATACTTGCATCTTTTTTGGATTTCATCAAAAAGATCGATAATAGATTTCGTTCGTTTAAGAACTACTAAATGATTTTAAAATAAAATTTGAAAAAATCAGCTATTACGCCAATTTCTGGTTAAATTTCGGTCAATTGACAATTTGTTCATATACTTTAAAGTATGAGCATTACACTACTCTAGATACATGTAACAGACGCGCAAGCACATTCGCTAATTATGCAGATTTCATTTAATTAAATTTTCATATAACAAGTTTGCATCTTATGTTTTTGAATCAACTTCCGGATTCGTTTTTATTAAAGTGTAAAGTAATTCCATTTCGCTTAATATTTTCTAATTATGTGGTTTGGATCACGTTTTGCGAATATTATGTGGACATTTTGAGTAGTTTAATCCTGTTTTTATATTCTGAAAGGGGAAGTCATTGTTGTGGGCATGGTTTAGAAAAATATAAACTCTTTTGAAAGACCACCCTAGTCACAAGTGCGAATCTAATGTCTACCTGCCCACACAACTTTTATGACATATGAAGCTATAAACCTATAATTCTCGCGAATTGGCAAAATGAACTACATGTATAACTATACGAATGCACACTGGCGTAACCCAACAATGTGTACAGCCATTTTTATTGGATCTAAAAGATAAAATGCCTCTGCATGCTATTTCAATTACTCGAATATTTACAATATGGCATACTGTACATGTAGATAGACACGCGTGCTTAATTTAAAACGCAATGAATTCTTAAGGGCAATGGACACGCCTGTGCAAAATTATTTTAGATGATGCATACGTTTGTTGTGCGTGCATTCTGGGCGCAACAGGTGAAGTTCAGGGTGTATCTGGAATTATTGTCATTAATGTCTTTGATAACATGCACTTCAATTCCTTGTTCTGTCTCATCATGCGAATCAATTAATTTTTCAATGTAAAACTTTTCAGTTTTACGAAATTCCCTGACTTGACAAAATGAATACACGTTCTTCTGATGCATTGTTTCTGCTAAATATACTATATATTATATTGGCATTCATGAATTTTTCTGTTCCACCGTTACCTGCCGGTATTTTGTCACGCTGAACATGCGGAATCTTAAAATCTAGACCGATTTAACGGCATGACGTTTAATTAAAAATTATGCATACAATCTCGTTGCACAAAAATATGAAACGCACAACAAAGCGCCCCTGGGATAATTTTCCATGCGCCCTATTGTGGATTGTACTGAAGCGCCGTTAAGTCTTCATCAATTTTTAGACAACTAAATTACTGGCGTAACATAGCCGCAGAACTTCATCTATCAAGAGTGGTTTTATTGTTAGGATGTCTTGCATTTGCTTTGTTCTCGATTCTCGGACCACCCGTCACAGCTAGTGTGTCGATCTGCATGGGACGTTGAACCGCCCTTGCTGCGGAGAACCACGATTGTCCTCTTATTGCATGGTGCAAAAAAATTGCTTCTGGTTTCCTTTTCAACACCACTTCCTACTTTGCATGCAGCTAATTCGGCGTTATTTTAATTGTAGGGCCCGTGCACAATTGCATCGTTTTGGAGCAGCTAATCGACATAAATATTAATATTAAGATGCTTTAACTTGGTCTGGAGATAGTAGTGCCCTTTTTAATTGCATCATATATATCATAAAGCGCAGTGAGACCACTTATGTTTATAGCGAATTATTCAGCGAGTCCATATACGCGTGTATAATCGCACAAATTCATCAATAGCATTAGTTATACCTCCATTTTGCTACAGCCACCCCTAGCGGTGATTCTTCGATGTCAAATTTCCTTGTCAGTTATTTAGCGAACTTTGAGATGCTATTCCTAATTATAGAAACATATCGCGTGATTGCACTTCTTAATTTAGCGGATAAAACGTCGCTTAAGCTTTGCAAGGGCATTTTTAACTTCAACCCACTATGATCAACATTTACGCAATTTTTTTACGAATTGGTAGGTTTGTTAATGGGTTAAACAACGCCCCCAACTTTGGTGGGCCGTTTGTGAACAATGACATGCAAGTAGGCTCGATTGTCTAAGTAACATTGTTACTTAAAAATTGATTATCTTGCTTTACTCGTGTCGTGATTTTAAATTTGTGTATATTTAAAAAAAATCTCAACAAGGTTAATTTGAGAAATATTTCTTCAAGTTGATAGATTTGAGAGGAAATTCAATCTGACAGATGGGATAGTGACGCTATGGAAATTCTGAGAAATCATGCTGAGAAAGCCTGTAATTTCAGTACCACGCTTGAACTTCTGGCTTTTTGCTTGTTTCAGCAATCTCTCATTTGCAATTTTTTTTTTCGTATAAACGAAAATGTCAGCATTAATTCATAACTTAATGGAAACAACTTTATCTAGCTCAAAGATTTACAGCTGTTTTATTACCCCTCAAATTAATAAATTGACTATTTTTCTTTAAAAAAAATTCTTGTTATATTTAAATGACGTTATCTTAATTTATCGTTCAGTGTGCCTTTCATCAGTTTACGAGATTTTTGCGATATCACTGCATTTTTAAACGGCAAAAAGTAGATTTTTTTTAATGATTTCTGATTTATGAACATATTTAAATATTAGTGCGTTTTTGAGGTTTATAAATGTCTATATACTCATTAGTATTCTCGGAATGATTGCACGCAGCGTTGCAATGACCATTTAGTTGCGTTGTTTTAACGAGTTTTCAAATATTCTTTTTGTTTTTATAGTCACGATTAATGGCTATTATTTTTACATGTGGCCTCAAGCGTACGGACGAAGGCTGAAATATGTTTGTGTCAAAAATTCCTAATACATTCTTTTGTGCATATTATTGAATGAACCATATAGACCAAATTTAATGAACGTTGTTTAGATAAAACATTGTGCTGCTCAGACTTATTGATGACTTAAAAAAAATTATAAAGTTATATTTCTCTCTAAAATTAAAACACGAATGAACATAACTTGAATTTTTGAAAATGGGCGATTCCCCCATATTTTATGCCATTTGTTTGCTGACTGTAATGTACCGAGTTGAATTGAATTGACTTCAAATGTTTATTTTAATTCAATCGTCTTGCAGTATGGATGGCTTTCTAGTTTTATTTTTCGTTTTTCCTGCCAAACTTTGGCAATTCTTCAAACTTTTTACTCTGCCAAAATTTGGCAAATTATTTTTGCAACATTAACGTGGATTTCATTTCTTTAATGCTTATACATGTACACGTTCTATGTTTATGTTCGCATTTTGTGAAAAATCGCGTTAATTACGAATTGACTTTTTAACTGTACCTCATATACTGTACGTGCAAAAAAAGTTGAATTATTATTGCAGTTATTGTGTGCCTAGACATCAGACTATGACTATCATGCAGTTCCTTTCAAAAGCACTTGCAGTATATCAGTAAGATGGAGGTCATTCGTGACCAGACCAGCAAAGGGTGGAGGCAAAATTAAAACATTTTATCAAATTACCCACTCTAATTTGAATGCACGGTAGAAATACACATTTTTTAAAACTTATTTTGCAGCCTAGAAAACCTGAATATAAGGAACCGACCCACGAAAGGTGCACATATTAATTGCTTGTTGAAAGGGGGCATAACCTTGCCCAAACGTTATCTTTCTTCGTATTGGATTCTTGCGACTTCAAACGATAAGTTCTGATCAATTCATAAAAAAAACACTAAACTGGAATCGCGTAAGCGTAGAATGGAAACAGGTTTATGCCAATTCTGTCAAATACACATTTTAACAGTGATTTTTCTAATGAAATTTTGCAGTGAAATGCAAGTAAGAAGACATTTATTTTTGCTCATATCTCCCACACCATTTGAGAACATATTAATAAATGTCGCAAAAAAGTGACTATATGCAAATGATGCTATCATCAAACAATAAACTGTACACTTCACTCTAGTCTCTATTTATTAATTTTGCATTTCAAGTTAATGTCAGTGTCGCGTGAGCTTTGTCTCGGAACGATTGACAGTAAATGACTTCCGGAAATATAAATCAGTAGATTGAGAGCAAAAAGGGTTTTGTACAGGAAATATTTTCGTTTGATGCTCTATTTCATTAATGTTTCCATGATAACCTAAAAACACCTAGCTGGTGAATTACTTTCTCATGAAAATAAATATTCCGATGGAATTGAAGATAAACACGCATATACTCGGGGCGATGTGTTTGAAATGTTATAAGTTTCTAATTTTCTTTCTAATTTTTTTTTAACAATTCAACCTTGTTGTTAATAATGCATTGTTTTGCACACATTTATGCCAGAAAATACGACAAATCATTATTACTGAAAATTTGCGATGTTATTTTTATTGTTATTACTGGGAAAATTGCCAGTCATTATCGAACGCTTTGTTGCACCAATTTAATTGACAATTTATTCCGTACATTCTGCTACCGAAAGTTTAATTACATCGATAAGCAAGCGTGCACCTTTTTGTTGCAATGCTAATTTATAAATTTCATCTGATGTAGCTCATGTTTCTTGACACGTGCACGAACAAAGATAATTTATTCGTTTTTTATCTTTTTAAAATTCCATTAATCGACGTTATCGGAAGTAATTACACGGAGCTCATCTTTTTTTTTTACATTTCACTTCTAAAAACACTAATATGCCTAGCTTTAATCCTCGTTAATTGATGAGAAAACAAAAAAGAGCATTGTTCGTTCTAATAGTAACATTTTTAAATGAAACGAAATTGGGTTAAAAGGGTTTTGACATAAAAGAGTGATAACAATTTTCCATGATGTTCACTAATATCGTCTAAGATAAATCATAACTGGGTCATTACGCTCCCAATATTTTATGGTATCACAATGAAATATGGTCTCGTTTCTTGGAATATTAAAATGGCATAACTCTTCAAAAAAGTTTTTTTTTGATTTTATGACCACCGGACGTCTCGCATTGATTGTGATTATTAATATTCTTCATGATTGGCTTATCTTTTCTTTTCTCTTGGCCCGAAAATGCCTTTTCAGAAATAGACCAAACGTGATGCTACATACATGTACTTGTATATCAATATCTTGTTCATCTAAATGGAATGTGCGTATACGCTTTTTAACCGTAGTGTTTATTGTTAGGAACACAATAGGACTTTGGGAAAGTAGTCCGCAATTTCTTTTATAGGAAATATATACCGAGTGCAATTTTTGAGGGTTTTTTGGTTATTATGTGCCTGCTTTAGTGCATCCTTATGTTCGGAACGGGAAAATTCTGTAAATAATTGACTTTTAAAATGAGAGGCGTTATTTTCTTCAGGCAATATTACTAAGCTATACGAAGCAAGACCTTCGTAAAATTCAAACGTATAATGCTTTTTAGCAGGCAAAAAATGTAAATTAGGTCGTAAATGATGCATGTTTTTTTCAAGCTTCGAGTGAAAATCTGTGCCGGCTTTATTGTTCGGTTCGAAAAAACAAATGTCAAGTGACTGCATGTATGTGAAATTTTATTTCTAGTAAAACTTTCAGCTTGCAAAAAAATATAACGTCCTTCCTTGGAATCTTAGAAAAACAGTAGGAAATAAGTATACAAAGTAGAAAATTGCATTATGCATACACAGATTTTTTATTCCAATTGCCGATTCAAGGAATGGGGTAGAAATGGTAAAAATTATTTTGACGGCATTGCCGTGATATTTCCTCAAATAAATGTGCAAGTAGACAGCTGTTTTACTTGGAAATAAGTTTAGGCTTAACTCGCATTCCTGTTTGCATTTAAAACTAGAAAAAAATACTTTTGGAATATTTTCAGAAATCCGCGATTATCCGATTATTAGGCCATTGACAAATTTTAAGATTTTAAGCTGTTATTATGCGCTGATGTTTTTTATTTTAACATTTTTTTGCACACTATATATATACATAACTCGAATTTGTTCGCGTTTTAAATTGCAAGAAAATTTTAGTTTTTTACTAAATATTATTGCTTCTTACTCACCCCTTACAACTGTTAAAAATATATTTGTCTTAGGTTGAAATCGAGAGTATTTGTACTATCGCAGAAACTCCAAGAGTGGCTTATTCGAGCAAACCACTCCAGAAAGTTGCTAAATGCAATAAACAACTTTAAGAAATAGCCAGAAACTACGAGCACCTCACGGGGAAAAGAAATTTAGTCAATTAGCCTCAAAACCATTGTTCTATATTGAAATATATCAAAACTAGAAAAAAGTTCATCTTGTTTCTTTGAAATTCTACATTGTTTAGTCTTCAAACTAGATGAAGGTAAATGAACTCTACCACCATATTATCTCCAGCGAAAGAAATGGAATAAATTTCTAGGAATTGCATTTTCACAATAAATAACACTTTCTTTAATTTCAAATAGTTGTTCTCGGCACAGTCGAATTTCAAATATATGAATTTAGAAAAAAAAACTTAAAGGAAATCTGATTACAGGTTCTATTTGCAGAATTTTTTTTTCCACAACTGCAACCGTGTCAATGCATGGCACTTACTAGATTATAAGTGTGGTATAGAATTGGTATAATTTCACTGAAACTGAAATTTTTATTTTTCGCTGTCTGTTGCGCTTGCATTTTAGTATCTACACTCGTGTCCAAAGCTAAGCATAATCATATAATATTCACAAGTAGATAAATTATGCTTATAGCTTTTGTACATGAATGTATTTAATGACATTGAAAACATCGTCGTGAAGGGATGAAATTTTTGCGTAGAATTGAATTGTTTCTAACTCTAAAACTTCCATCTTTCAGTGTGCTCCAGATCGGAAAAAGCCAACTTCGAGTGCCCCGAGCAATTTGGTTACTACCCAGATTCCAACGATTGCAACCGTTATTTCGTCTGCGTTTTTGGAGGGGCTTTGCACGAAAGTTGCACTGGAGGACTTTATTTCAGCGTGGATTTACAGACTTGTGACTGGCCTCGTAATGTGAAATGCAACGCTGCTGATGGTAAGTTACAGCTTTTTATTCGAACCCTTTACAAAAATGCGTTATCTTGCAGTTATCTTTGTTTGTATTTAGAAAAATTATTCAAAATTATATTTGTCGACCTTAGTACTTTGCTTCTGTAAGAACTACAATGTTCGAACAGGTCAAGAATTATTGGGGAATTAAAGGATATGGTAGAATTAAAACGCCCCCTAAGATTTGGCAATCACTGATAACTTCACGTGTTGCGGGGAAGCACCCGTATGGAAAGTGATCTTCTGATATGGTTGCACTTAACTTTGCTTGCTTTTCTCGTAGCATATATCCATTTTCTTGTCTAGAAATCACTTGGTTTTAACATGCATGTACTTCTAAAGCTAAAGGAACTAAATTCTACGCTGTTTTACCTATTATTAGGAGTGCGCTCTAATGCCACGGAAAGTGCGGATCCTGGAGTGACTACTTCAACGACCACCACCAGCACGTCTAGGACTAACGTGGGTGTCAAGCCTCTTATTGGAAACCCCGGAAATCCCACGGAAATTCCCGTGGCTCGCAAGGTTCCAAACGATCCGCCTTCGCAAACTAGTAAGTTACTGTCTTGATCCATGCAATGTGTATCGTGTTCTCTGTAAGAGTTTGTCCTTCTATGTGATTTAATCTTAAAATTCAAAATAAAATAAACAATTTCGATGTTATTCTTTAAAACGTTCTATCTGATGATCAATGCGTTCATCAGGACAAAATAAAGCTCGTACTTAATTTAAATTAACGTGTGTAAAATCCCCAATTGCTAGTTATCTGTGGAAAATCTATAAACAAACACATTTATTTACTTGAAAATATGCAATTTTTTGCCTAAAATATATTCTAACAAATTTCCATAGAGAATGGATCACTGTTAAAAATGTTTCAAAAACCTTCTACTTAACATCAAGATGGTGCCAATAATGAATTTCTTGCTGTCATTCTTCCAGTCATTCATGAACAAGGTGCTTCCAATCCTTCTACGAGCAGGACTCTAGCAACTTCTCAGACTTCGGTTGGGAGCAGTAATGATAACACGGAAAAGTCGCAGAGCCAGCTGGCTGCCGAGGAGGAATTACTGGTAAGTTGGACTGTTTTCCTAATTTTCTTCGAAAACTTCAAAATAAGAGGAAAGATCCTGGAAAAAAATTGTGCTTGTTCCAATCACTCTTCTTTACGTATTCTCCAATTTTTTCGAATCCCTTAAATTCCATGACGTCTATTTGAAAATAAATGTGCTGGAATGGTCGTTGTGAAGTTAAAATTAAATTTGTAACCCAAAATTGTAAATGACATAACCCACTCCTGTTTGTCGGTATTAAAATTGTATCAAGCAGTTTTGTACTGGTTTTAGATTAGTGAAAATAAAATTAATACCCATGACTTGCTCGATTTCTTTTCAAATCCTGGCTTGAATATACACTTGTATTTATTAAAGTCATATAGTTTATTCCGTTGCATTTTTGTTTCATTGATGTACTTTTTTTTGTCGTCCATTTTGTGCTAAATTGGTGCTCTTCCTTGTTTGAGCCATGATTTCATTTATAAATTTCTACCATTCTAGGTGGAAGGCTTCACCGAGGTTTACGATGTGCCACGAACTGTTGCCAAGGTCAAAGGAGCCAAATGCCACGGATGTCAGCCTTCTAACCAGGCCACGACCAGGACTCAGCTTCAGCTGGACGATGACCCTTCGAGTGGCCCCGGTCACCTTGCCGTGGACGCCAGCTCGCAGTCTACGGAGAGGCATCGAGGAGGAACCCTTCGCAGTGTGGGTCATGGCGATGAAGAGAATAGCACCCAACAGCCTCCTCCACAGGTAGCGACTTCTCAAGCGATCGATGAAGACCCCATGGAGGCCCACGTTGAGGAAGAGGACTTCCAGACACCGCAGCCACCGCACTACGAGTACAATTACGACCAAGAATTCGAAACGAACAAGGACGTGGAGGACAATGGGGAGTCGGTGGAAGATACCACCACCACCACGACTACTACAGCAAGAACTACCAGGTAAAATAAATGGAAAACTTAATCCTGTGACTGGCAAGCGTAATTCTGTATTTTTGAAAAGAGGGATTTTTTAGTTCTTTGTTCGAAGTACAAAACTAAACGAAAGGATCAAGATGTTAAACAATACTGTGCGTGCTAATCGAAAAAGGGAAAATCTTTTTAAAAAAAGTGTTTTGATTCGTCACGACAATTTCATGCTGGTCGAAAAAATATATGAAAGCACGAAAATGCTTGATGGTTTGTAGTCTTTGCTCCTTTACTGCAATGAAATTTCAGCCTCATATTTCTTGCGGATCCTGTGAATTGTTTCCTTTAGGAACATGCAAAATGTTCCTAAAGGATCTTGTTCAATTATCCACTTGACATTTAATTATTCAATTATCTATATAGTGAAAAAAAAATTAAAACTTCGATCCCCAAATTCAGCAATGGGATGCAACTGCTATTCTGAATCTTTTACGGTTAACCAACGATATGCACTGATTCTGAATGATAATTTATAAATTTACAAAGTTTCTTAAACTATGTCATATAGATAACATTTGTTATAATTGCATGTTTTTTCAGTGCACCAACACCCCCTCCCACGCCCTCTACGACACGACGTCCGCATATCAAAAGACCATCGATAGACACTCCTGCAAAACGCTGCAACCAAACGCTCTGCAAACTTCCTCATTGCTTCTGTGGAGGAAACCAAATCACTCCAGGTAGGATAATCCACGCTTAGCACAAGAAAATGTTTTTAGATTGGGATGTCATAGCATACATGTATAACAGCGTTGTATCGGCAATATTTCTTGTTACCATTGTTGATGCATTGCTCATTTAATGCAGGAGGATTCAAGCCCGATGATATACCCCAAATGGTTCTTATCACATTTGATGATGCCGTCAACGACATCAATTGGCCACTGTATGAGCAACTGTTTTACAAGGGCAGGAAAAACCCTCATGGATGTTCGATTTCCGCAACTTTTTACGTTTCTCACGAGTGGACCGACTATGGCAAGGTTCAGACGTTGTACTCGGATGGCAACGAAATTGCCTCGCACTCCATCACGTAAGCCACTTTCTTTACTTTTGGAAAAGGTTTTGCTTTTTGGAGCACCCAAATGCAGGACTATTTAGGCATTTCTTAATCCTTGACATTTCAATCGCTCTGAGAATGATACTGGTAATTCTTTTAACTGGTCAACTGAAAGACTATTGTAAAACTATAATCTTATAAAGTAAACCTGAAGTTAGTTAAAACCAATTTCCGTACGTTTTCTGAAACGGAAATTGCATTTTCACCGTAACATGCTGATCATTTCCTACTCAGAATTGTTGTACATCAAGGGCTAAAACTACAGTTATGCAGTAAAACTGTTGTATGTGGAAATTAGTTAGTGCGATTACATTATTGGAGCCGAATTCCAAGTACGGATTATGTTTTACAAAAAAATACTGATGGTAAATCAGTTCGAAAATGTAAATCAATATGGTAATGTAGCCTACATGTACTCGCATCGTAACGTGTTTAACTTCCGTAAAGCCACCCTTACTACTCTGAGCTATATTGGGGTTAAGGTCTAAATTGTATACATTATACGTATTCTGTCCAGCTTCAAAACTGGTGTGATATAAGGAGAAGTGTTTGCATGGTCATGAGGATCTCCCATAAAAGGGCTAAAATCGCACCGAACTACAATCTAGGAGGTGTTTCTTTAAATGTTGTTTCAAGC